>LBNU01010901.1:13203-55881 GCA_014162995.1 Artemisia annua | reverse complement strand
ATTATTATTATTATTATTATTATTATTATTATTATTATTATTATTATTATTATTATTATATTATTATTATTATTATTATTATTATTATTATTATTATTATTATTATTATTATTATTATTATTATTATTATTATTATTATTATTATTATTATTATTATTATTATTATTATTTATTATTATTACTTTTTTTAAGGATCACTTTATTAGAACTATAAAAATTTACATAAAGCTGGATGGGAGTCTAGACACTAGTTGTGCTCCCACTCCTTTCTGAATACAAAAGCTAACTCTATGAAATATAAAAACACCATTTTTAGCATTATTTGAGTGGCTAATGGCAATAGATTTAATACGTGAAAGTGTGTCCAACGCCTCTGCATCGAATTCTCCAAATGTAGAAAAAGCAAATGGTATGAACTTGTATCCGTTATTATTATTATTATTATTATTATTATTATTATTATTATTATTATTATTATTATTATTATTATTATTATTATTATTATTGTGATTATATTATTATTATTATTATTATTATCATCATTATTATTATTATTATTATTATTATTATTGAATTACATTACGTTGCGAGTCAACCAAACACAATGACACATTTCAGCAATTACAATTCCAACATATTACAATTACAACACATTCTAATTCTTTAAATTACAATTCATTCAAATAAACCGAATAAAAAGGAGAAGGACGTATGGAAATGAAAAAATTGTACAAAAATGTATGAAAACGTAATAAACGTTTAATAACGTGTTAATACAAGGGAAAACGTTCAGAAAAGCTTAGAACATATGAAAACGAGCGAAAATTGCCGAAAACATTCAAAATGGATGAAATCGGTCGAACACGGTCGCAATCGGTCGTAGTCGGTCTAAAACGGTATAAATCCGTCGAAATCTGTCAAAAATTGTCAACGTCGGTCGAAAACTAGCGAAATCGATCAAAATCGATTGAAAACGGTCAAAAAGGGACGAAAAACGTTACAAACGGATGAAAACGTAAAAAAAATACAAAACGTATAAAAATGTTGTATTGTATTTGTCTTAGTTTATAAAATGGGAGATGATTTGCACAGTCCACTAAATGATTGGGACACTCCAATTAATTGTATTTGGACCTTTATACCCTTATATGGGAGAAAGTGTAAGTGTAGTTGTGAGGGTATAAATGTCCAAAAACAATAAAATGGAGTGTCCCAATCATTTAGTGGAGTGTGCAAATCACCTCCCTTACAAAATCCAATGCACATGACCCATGACCCATGTTAATTACCCATTGTCGATCAACAATCATGTATTGGTCGATAACATGACACTATACGCCACTACAACCCAATGCACATGACCCATTATCAACAATTTAATTATATAGTATTATCGTTTGAAAACAGAAAATCTTGTGTATATTTTAAAAAGTTAGAGCATCAACATGTGCGAAAATAAGAAAAATAGTTAGCAAAAACTGTAAATATAACCATGACATCGATCTTGTATTCGATTCTTGAGCGTGTCTCCTTATAATATTATAAGGTCAAAGGTTCTTTAATCACATGGGTTTTCACATAAATCAAATTTATTTTAAAATTTTTGATTATTATATGGACATATAAGAATTTAACCGTGAAAATTGTGATATAAGTACAACTAATAAGTATGCATGAGTTTTTAATTATGTATTAATATCAATTAATATTTTGTGAAAATTTTATTGGATGAAAGATTTAACTTTGTTTAGCTGACATAGATGTTAATGTTGAGGTTGATGTTGTTGTTTAACTTTAACTATTGATATCATGTTGTACAAAATGTGCGAGTTTAGTAACTTATAATGAGCGTTAATGAAGTTAAAATATACTCCGTAAAGTTTTTTCAAAATATTTTTCAGATATCCGTATATAAACTTTAATTAATAATTAAATGAGTCGTTATAAGTACAATCGCGTATCTTTATTTTCATATCACGGTAACTTGTACTTACCATTTGATATTTTTATTACCGTTAATAATAATTTAACTGTATTTAATCTTCAAACCCGTGTACGTATAGATTAAACTTTTAAATAGGATAACATGAGTTCTTATTTATATTTAATGTACATAGTAAAAAGATATTTTAATAGATGAAAGTTTAAAATTAATATTTGTTTTAAAAGCATTTAACGTATATTAAAAATAATTCGTACATTGAAAATTTTGTAAATTTAATAGATGGAAGTCTCAAACCAATACTAATATTCATGTAATTGTAAACAAAGTTCATATTATAAAGTGTAGGGGTATAAAATGTAAGGAGTTATTTGTTTATTATCTAAAGTTATTTAAAAAAGGAGATTTATAATTTTACACTTAATTTTATATAATATATTTAAAATTCAACCACTAATGTTTTATTAATTACCTCCTATTTTTTTAAGTTTTTATTTTCATAAATGTGACACCTATATTTTTATGTGTTTTTTTCCTCAATCAAATTCTCCACTAAATTTATTAAAGTTTGATCAAAATCAATTCAATTTTGACTTTTTATTGGCCAATCATATTGCTCAACTTCGCCTATGTGTCAAAATTGAGCTTTCCTATTGGCCCAAATTTTTTCCACTAAGATCACCCTCTTTATTTGAACTTGTTTGTTCTTCATTTTGTAAACCGAATCCCTCATTCCATCTCACATGCAAACCCTAAACACAACTATAACAACCGGCTGCTCCATTTGTCTCTCAAGAAGTCCAAGTACGAAGGCCATCAGGTCTTGTGATTCTGGGAGGTGATCATTTGGTGATGTGATCATTGCAATGAAGTCCAAGTACCAATTGGTGTGGTCGTGAGTTTTATTCGAAGGTGTGACTCTCTTGGCTCTTTTGATTCGTCCCTAAGTCCTCCCAAAGGAATTGTGATACTCCCCATATCTCGTCACATAACCAATATCTAATTGTACGTTAAACCTTGCTCGAGTTCTCAACGTGTGTCCATGGAGTCCTCCTTCGCGATCATGGTTCCATCTATCACAGATTTGGAGTTTGTGTTGTGTTCATGTACGGACTGAAGTTATGGGCTTCGTCGGTTCGGGNATATATTTGAGTTGCTTGAGGTACATCTTCGATCACTTTACCTTGTTGCCTGTTAATATATACGTACATATGATACAACAGTTTAAGTTCAAACTAGAATGAATTGAGCAAATATATGATGTAAATAAATATAAACTTAAACTTATAGATATAAGTTATATATGTGCATGGATTACATGGGGTTTGAACTACTAACTACAATATAAAACTATAATATATATATATATATATATTATATATATTATATATATATAATATATATATATATATATATATATATATATATACTATATAATATATATATATATATATACGAGTATGGTTTTAAGAAGGTTGGTTTTCGCCGTCCCTCGCCGTTCCTAGCTGGAATGCTCGCCAACCTCGCCGCCACCCACCAAGACCTTGCCGTTGCGAGCTCTCTTCATCTGCACGACGAGCTCTTGTGGCTGACACGTTCGTACTTTTTTTTTTTTTTTTTTTTTTTTTTGGTGTTATATTGTTGTGTATTTGTAAATGTAAAATGTTTATAAAGTTGTAAATATGTAAGTTTTAGTAAATATGTAATTGTTTTGTAAATGCAAATATATTAAAACATTGGATTGACATTACTTGAAACAACGTACAATTATTTTACAATACGATTACAACATTAAACTACGAAATGGAAATTAAAACCCCTAAACTACCATACGATAATAAAACTACGAATCAAGAAATGATTCAGTTTGTGACATAGCCCTCGTCAGTCGAATAGGAAGCACTCGAATCGTCCTCACCTCGATGGCACACGGGCAATCCAATTCCGTATTCGCCATTTCTGCCGACGGTTTCTTCGAGCATGTTTAGCTCTTGCTCGCGCTCACGAGCTCTTGCCACACGTCTTTCCTCTGCTTGAACATGTAACAATTCTTGCATATCTTGTCTCCATACAGTTCTTCGGCAGTCAGTCAACCCTCTCCAAATGGGTTGGTTTTCCACTGGTGGATTGTTCACCGGTTGATCGGGTTGTTGTTGGACAACCGGTGGATTGGGCACCGGTTCATTATCCGGTGTGAATACCGGAAAGATGTCTTCCGGTGGAGTATTCACCGGTGCATTCGGAATCATGCTGGAGCTTGGGAATTGCTAGTAAAAGTCATGGTGACTTGGGAATTGCTGGGAGAAGTCACGGTGAGTTGGGAATTGTTGGGAGAAGTCACGGTGAGTTGGGAATTGTTGGGAGAAGTCTTTGCGAGACATTGTTGTGGAGATAGTTGATAAATTTTATGTGTGTTTGTGTGAGTTGTGTATGTATAAAGCAGCCAGGGGATAAGCCTATATATAGGTAAATGTTTGAAATTCAAAATTTGAATTTGAATTTTAAGTTTATCCGCCCTTTCAATTTGAATTAGAATTTTAAGTTTATCTGCCCTTTTTTTGAAAGTTGTTTCCACACGTTTTTGTAATTTGAATTTTAAATGTTTATGCACACATGTTTTTGAATTTGAATTTGAAATTTAAATTTATCCCACTCTTGTTTTGAAATTTGAATTTCAAAATACCCCTATATAAAGAATACCATAACATACTCTTTTGCACACACTTCACTTTCTACACAATTTTACAATGGCTAATCGTTGGTGTGAAGTTTCTCAAGAAACATTCGGCCAGAGAGATCACACATTTTGGAATCGGGTGTTAGACAAGTTCAACAATAAGAATCAGGGTGACAATCGTAACAAACATATGCTTGTTGGTAAATGGTCAACACTTAACTCTGAATGTAAAATATTAAACGCTATTTACAGGGAGGTGTTTTGTAACAGGGCGGTAAATGCCAATGATCATCTCGCCACTGCAAAGACAATTTATGAGCAACGCCATGGTGGGAGAAGCTTCAGATACGTTCACGTGTGGGAGTTTTTGCAAGTCCAAATGATATGGCTAATTTATGGTTAATGGTCTTTTATGATTTAATATGATGTAATGTCACTTTAAGTTTGAATTTGAATAAAAAGCTTAACGGCTAGTTTCTCTAATAAAATTCTCTAACGGCTAGTTTCCCTATAAATACCATCTTTACTCAACTTCGTATTGTCACACAATTATAACTAAATTTAACACAAACACTATGGCTTACCAACCAGCTGAGGTGCAAAGAACAATCCTTACCCGATTACGCAATGAACAAGAAAATGAACGTAAATTGATTAACAACTTGTTAGGTGAGATAGCTTGTACTATTCGACAGATGCATCCAATAATCAGGGTCGGTCTACAAACTCTTTTAAGAAATGATGAAACATATTTGCAACTTCAAGTCGCCTTGAAAATGGTCAAGGAACAAGTGTTGCAAGTTTGGGAAGAAAAGTCAGTACTCATCGATAATTACAAGTCTATATAAATTCTTGATGATGTTTCATATCGTATTTATCCGTTTCGTTATTTTCGTATCGTATGGCTTTTTTTTTTTTTTTTTTTATATCGCATGGTTTTTTTTTCGTATACTTTTTTATTTGAATGAAATAAAATTAGTTTGTTGTATTATTATTTATAATTAGTGAAATGAATTTATTTTATTTAATGAAATGAATAAAAAAATTAAATTTGTAAGTGGTGGGGCTCAAATGAAGAAGTTGAAGTTAGTTGTTTAGTGAGAAGAGGATTAGTTGCGAAGAGGTGTTGGGTGATGTGACACACGTGGGGCCCGAATGAAGAGGTAAACCTCTTCAACCACACCTTGTGCTCTAAGCGACATGCATGCATGGTTTGGAGATGTGTTATTTTATGTGAATTGTTTGCTCGTGTGTGTGTCTGATGTCTAGTGCATGCATGTTACTAATCCTAATCACAAGAAATCATAAGCAAGCTCACAGGAAATGATAATAGTATCACATGAATTTAACGAAATGAAACCTTAATATAATTTGATCTATCTGTTTGATTCGACTTGTAGTTTATGCATGTTTCGATCTATATGAAATTCGACTAAAAACCTGTTTTGATTTAATCCTAACGAGCTAATATAAAAGAGAGGTGCATGCACATTATTATATATAATTGAGGTCGAGAAAGGTGTTAACTAAGGGTGTGTTCAGTTTGTTATTTCATGTGATTAAAGGGCTGTTTTGTATGACGAATTATACTCGTTAAGTTGTGTTTGTGTGTGTCGTATAGGCTGGTATCATATGTATGAGTGATTTGGTTGCATGGTGTCTCATGTGTGTGTGTCAACTGTCAACATGTTAATAAATTAAGTTTAAAGGGCAAGGGTCAATGATTTTATGTACCTCGTTTATATTGAAATTGTATGTGTAAGTAATTGGTGTCGTCTTTTGCTCTCGTCATAGTCTTTTGGTCTCGTCATAGTCTTTTGGTGTGTGATATATGGGTCGATCAGAAATGATTAAATACGAGTAACTTATATCATTTTGAACCTAGGAACATGGATAAATATATATAGCGTCAACGAAAGAAAAACATGTGTATGTCGAGTAGTGTGTGTGAAGGTTAAGACGTATGAGTTGTGTGAGTGTGTACGCGAGTCGTGTGTTTATGCATGTGATAATAACATATTTTTGTCGTCGCGGTCTAAGATTAATGTTAATGATACGTTAATAAATTATGAACGACGGGGTTTAAAATTATTCTTTTAATCTAAAATTATAGTATAAACCTTAAAATAATTTATTTGATATTTTTAATATTAAATTTTGATAATTTACATTCATGACCCTAAACTTTGTTAAATTGACATATTTAACCCTAAACTACCATATTTGTTATTTTAACCCTTAAATATTATTTAATTATCATTTATGACCTTAATGTATTAAATTACTATTTCGGGAAACTTACTAAATCTGGAAACTTGCTAATTCGGGAAACTTACTAAAGGTGAAAAGTTACTAAAAATAGAAAAGAAACATAAAATGAGTAATCTGATTTAAAATGAGCTTATGAGTAATAAAGACGATCATTAATTGGTGTAGATTCGCTGAAGAAGGAGTAACTTCTGATACTTATGTTTTCTGATATGGTTTCATTGTGGTTTGAGGTACATATATTCTATCCCTTCTCAGTAGGAATTTCTCATGACTATTTGATCCTTGACTTGATTCATTTGCTTTGATATGATTCATTTGATATGATTCGTTTGATATGATTCGTTGATATGATTCCTTTGATATGATTCGTTTATGATTCTGTTCGCTATCCTTTCTGTTATGATGATCTGTTACTATTCTCATTTATATGAGACACTGTTCTAATGATATGCTCTGATTGATTATGTTGTGTGTGTCGTATAGGCTGGTATCATATGTATGAGTGATTGGGTTGCATGGTGTCTCCTGTGTGTGTCAACTGTCAACATGTTAATAAATTAAGTTTAAAGGGTAAGGGTCAATGATTTTATGTACCTCGTTTATATTGAAATTGTATGTGTAAGTAATTGGTGTCGTCTTTTGGTCTCGTCGTAGTCTTTTGGTATGTGATATATGGGTCGATCAGAAATGACTAAATACGAGTAACTTATATCATTTTGAACCTAGGAACATGGATAAATATATATAGCGTCAACGAAAGAAAAACACGTGTATGTCGAGTAGTGTGTGTGAAGGTTAAGACGTATGAAGGTTAAGACGTATGAGTTGTGTGAGTGTGTACGCGAGTCGTGTGTTTATGCATGTGATAATAACATATTTTTGTCGTCGCGGTCTAAGATTAATGTTAAGGATACGTTAATAAATTATGAACGACGGGGTATAAAATTATTCTTTTAATCTAAAATTAGAGTATAAACCTTAAAATAATTTATTTGATATTTTTAATATTAAATTTTGATAATTTACATTCATGACCCTAAACTTTGTTAAATTGACATATTTAACCCTAAACTACCACATTTGTTATTTTAACCCTTAAATATTATTTAATTATCATTTATGACCTTAATGAATTAAATTACTATTTCAGGAAACTTACTAAATCTGGAAACTTGCTAATTCGGGAAACTTGCTAAAGGTGAAAAGTTAGTAAAAATAGAAAAGAAACATAAAATGAGTAATCTGATTTAAAATGAGATTATGAGTAATAAAAACGATCATTAATTCGTGTAGATTCGCTGAAGAAGGGGTAACTTCCGATACTTATGTTTTCTAATATGGTTTCATTGTGGTTTGAGGTACATATATTCTATCCCTTCTCAGTAGGAATTTCTCATGACTATTCGATCTTTGACTTGATTCATTTGCTTTGATATGATTCATTTGATATGATTCGTTTAATATGATTCGTTGATATGATTCCTTTGATATGATTTGATATGATTCTGTTTGCTATCCTTTCTGTTATGATGATCTATTACTATTCTCATTTATATGAGACTTTGTTCTAATGATATGCTCTGATTGATTATACTATGATTACTTTGATTATGGATGGCTTTTGTTTTGATATTTTCTGTTCTGATGCCTGAGTTTTTAGTCTAGTCATGGAGGTACCATGGCCATGTCATTGAGGCACCAATGGCATGACACTTTCTGTGGAGGTGTGATTGATCCACGGCGTCCCCATTTGATATGATATGATATGAGAGCTCTTGGCCATTATGATACGTGTATATACCTCTCATGCGAGCAGGTGTATATATATGATTTGTTTTATAGGGGGCATATGGATGCATCCTAGGTTCTGTTTTGATATGTGAAAACCTTGATTGGGCTGTGCGTGCCTTGCACCCCCTCACTTTTGGGAGCTAGCTACTTCATTTGGTACTTATAGGTCTCCCCTCTTTGTGCACTTTGATTTGAAGATATATGGATATGTGATTATGTGATTTGAGACCTATTCGAGTATCTCGTTAGGTCGGCTCGTGGCTTTCCTATGTTTCTTTGTGTCTATTCGAGTACCTCGTTTAGACAAGCCTTTGTTGATATGTGCTCTTTGATTCTTACTACTGTCTGATTATGCTTACACTTGATCTCTTTATGATGCTTCATTTAGTTGACTTATGATATTTGTTTAGTTGATCGTTGATCTCTTATTCATTTGACAGATGATATTCATTTCAGAATGAGTTTATGATTTCCTTTTTCCTATACCTATATACGTTTCGATTATTCATTTTGTTATATATCTGTTCACTGGCTTTTTAAGCTCAGCCGCGTTTCTTTTCCTGCGGCAGGTTCTAGGTTGAAAGCTGGGTTCGAGTGAAGAGTGCATAGGAGCGCTTAGTGGACTACCTTGATGATTAGATACCTTTGGATTCTGGATTAGACTTGGATTTAGCTTCAGTTAGAATAGTTTGGTTTTGTATTTCTGTTTTGGATTTCATCTTGTTTAGATTTAGTAATTCCTTGTTATCTTAGAATACCTTTGCAACTTTTATGTTTATAAGTCTTCCGCTTGCGTTTGTATGTTCTGATTTGGCACCATAATGTGACATTTTGACCCATGTCGTATTGGGGTGTTACAACGTGGGTGTATGTGTTAATAAAAAAAGTAAGTGTTTCAAGTCAGTACATTTTTAAAATGTAGCTATTTTAAGGCTTTTACCCTATAATATATTATATACTTGATAATGTGTATTTATTATGTAAGTGATGTTTTAATAATTGCATTATTTGTATTTATGGACCAGTTAATTTATGTATGTAATTGTGCAAAAGTTTATTGTACATAATGTTTTATAACATGTATTACCTTAAATTAAGTTTAGGAGTGGAGTAAATATTTTACCATAAGCTTATAACATGTAATACTTAAAACTAAGTTTTGTCCATTTAACGGGGGAAGGAAGTGTCTCCCTCCTTTATATGTAGTATAGATATAGATATGTGTAAAATATAAAAAGTCATATAGTTAGCACTTAACACTTTGCATCATCTGCATTGAAAAAATCGTCCGATTTTTATAAAACACAATTTTTAGTTTTTATGGTAAGTTTTGTCAAAAAAAATATAAAAGGTGTATATGTTCTTGAAATACTTTTATTGATTTAATAATATTTTTCGAACATTGTAGTTTAGTATGTATTTTGAAACTCTATTGATTTAATAATACTTTTACATTAAAGATAAGAATACATTTTGTGTTACTAGAAGGGTACCGCGCAATGCGGCGGCGGGTACCCGGTGACTATTTTTGTGGCGAGCAAATATTTTTCATTTTAAAGCTTCCTTATTTAGCATGTCCCAAATATTTTATAACGTAATAAATATATGTTTTTCAAAAGTAGAACATCTAAATTATTAATAGTGTAAATAGTTAGCACTTTTATTTTTTAAATTTTAGCATTAAATTGATGGTTATAAGTTTAATGAGCTTTTCTTATAAACAATTCTATTAATATATATAATTATTGGAGGGAGTTACTATATAGTTTAAATGACACTTAAATTTTTAAATTTAACAATTAATTTTTTAAATTTTCTTTTATAGGAATGTTTTTTGTCTTAAAATTTTAATACTTCATTTTATAGGAAGTCCCAAACGCTTTATAATGTAGTATAGATATAGATGTCATTTTGTAAAATAAGCTTAATAACTTATATTTTTTATTTAGGGTGTATTTTAATAATGCAATTAATTATATGTTGACTATTCAACTTTTTATATGTGTTTGCGTATTATTTGCTTGTGCATAGTGTTTAGAGATTTGTAATTGCTTAAAACTTATTTATGAAAATTTTAAAAAAAAATTAGGAGAGTATGTTTAAAATGTTTTATATGTTGTATAAATAGACATGGTGCGTATGTTTTAGCTACCCCACTTATGTGTGTGTATGCTTGTAAGGCTCAAGCCCATTATCTAAAATCAACTTTTTATCAGTATAGATTTTTACGTTAATGAGGAGATAAGCATTCAACCCAACTGTGTTTATATATGAACCAGGGTCTGCCATTGCTTCTAGATGTGTGTAACAGTGTCCGGTAGGCTGAACTGGCTTTGCCTTCCAAGTGTTCGACATAATGT
Source organism: Artemisia annua (assembly GCA_014162995.1). Lineage (NCBI taxonomy): Eukaryota > Viridiplantae > Streptophyta > Magnoliopsida > Asterales > Asteraceae > Artemisia > Artemisia annua. The sequence goes on along the minus strand of LBNU01010901.1, from coordinate 44,840 downwards.
CCAGAACTGGTTTCGAATGCAAACATCATTAGATACTCTTTAAAACTATAGTCTGCTAATTTCAAATCATATTCATGTCTTTTCCTATGATCATTCAAATAGTTTAGGAGAATACACAGCAACAAAAGTCGAATCCATGAGACTATCTTATAAAGTCATGAACCGAACAACATACGTCTAAAAAGAGCTGCCTTTTGCCACTGCGGCTCTACTCTTCTCACTCATCTCTTTAACTTTTGTTGTCATCTTGTTATCCTCCATGAGCCTCCTTATCCCGCGTTGTATATATTATATGTACGAAATCAAAATCAGCTAATTAAAGCTACTATACATATCAGAACTAAAACGAATCTATAACACTTATAGCTTATAGTGTCTCACCAATACCAAACAATAATTTTTGGACCATTCATTATTTAGGAGCCATTGATCTTTTATACAAACAACAAGGGAGTTTTTATTCCTTCATTATCTTGTAGCTTTGTGTTACAAGTCAAAGCTAATTTCATCATTTCTAAAAGTCAAAGTACCAGAGTTGCCAAAGTCTAGAAGTTAGTTAGTACACCAAAAGTAGTTAGAAGCTGGAAACCAACTCTTGTAGCCTTTATTAGGCAAACCTTCACCATTTCACTCTTCACTCTTGATTTTACAATTCTCTCTGTTTTTGCTCTGTAAACATTCTGTTACAATTCAATAAACCATAACAATCCTTCTTTCGAATCTTGTTTCTGTTTATAGATTCCTAATTTGGTTGTTGCCTTTCACTCCTACAATTGACGCCCCTCCCGTCGACATTTTCGGGGCCATCCCGTCGTCATGTCGACGGGCGTATATTATCCCGTCGACATGACGACGGCTACCTCTTGTCGGCTGTGCCTCGTCGGGAACGACTATCCCGTCGACAAACCCCGTCGACTTACGTGGGACCCACACTTTTTTCGGTCAACAAATTTTTACGGGGGAGTTATTATAAGTGATGTTTTAATAATTGCATTATTTGTATTTATGGACCAGTTAATTTATGTATGTAATTGTGCAAAAGTTTATTGCACATACTGTTTTATAACATGTATTACCTTAAATTAAGTTTAGGAGTGGAGTAAATATTTTACCATAAGCTTATAACATGTAATACTTAAAATTAAGTTTTGTCCATTTTATGGAGAAAGGAAGTGCCTCCCTCCTTTATATGTAGTATAGATATAGATATGTGTAAAATATAAAAAATCATATAGTTAGCACTTAACACTTTGCATCATCTGCATTGAAAAATCGTCCGATTTTTATAAAACACAATTTTTAGTTTTTATGGTAAGTTTTATAAAAAAAATGTATATATATATATAAGGTGTATATGTTCTCGAAATACTTTTATGATTTAATAATATTTTTCGAACATTTTAGTTTAGTATGTATTTTGAAACTCTATTGATTTAATAATACTTTTACATTGAAGATAAGAATACATTTTGTGTTACTGGAAGGGTACCGCGCAATGCGGCGGCGGGTACCCGGTGACTATTTTTGTGGCGAGCAAATATTTTTCATTTTAAAGCTTCGTTATTTAGCATGTCCCAAATATTTTATAACGTAATAAATATATGTTTTTCAAAAGTAGAACGTCTAAATTATTAATAGTGTAAATAGTTAGCATTTTTATTTTTTAAATTTTAGCATTAAATTGATAGTTATAAGTTTAATGAGCTTTTCTTATAAACAATTCTATTAATATATATAATTATTGGAGGGAGTTACTATATAGTTTAAATGACACTTAAATTTTTAAATTTAACAATTAATTTTTTAATTTTCCTTTTATAGGAATGTTTTTTGTCTTAAAATTTTAATACTTCCTTTTATAGGAAGTCCCAAACGCTTTATAATGTAGTATAGATATAGATGTCGATTTGTAAAATAAGCTTAATAACTTATATTTTTTATTTAGGGTGTATTTTAATAATGTAATTAATTATATGTTGACCATTCAACTTTTTATATGTGTTTGCGTATTATTTGCTTGTGCATAGTGTTTAGAGATTTGTAATTGCTTAAAACTTATTTATGAAAATCTTTAAAAAAAATTAGGAGAGTATGTTTAAAATGTTTTATATGTCGTATAAATAGACATGGTGCGTATGTATTAGCTACCCCACTTGGAAGGCAAAGGCAAAGCCAGTTCAGCCTACCGGACACTGTTACACATAGAGATGAGCATTTCGAACCGAATTCCGGAACCGAACCGGAACCATACCGGTCCCGCACCGAAACGGTACCGAGTCCCGATATACGGTACGGTACCGGGACTACTAAATAAGGCAAAAAAAAAATCGGTACCACTAATTCGGTACGGGACCGGTACCAAATCAGGAAATTCCCGAAAAAAACGGGAAAATCCCGATTTCCCGGTACCGGTACCGGTATTCGAATCTCGTTCGGTACGGTACCGGTACCACTAATTATGCTCGGGAAAAAATCGGTACCACTAATTCGGTACAGGATCGGTACGGTACCGGTACCGTGCGTGCTCATCCCTAGTTACACACATCTAGAAGCAATGGCAGACCCTGGTTCATATATAAACACAGTTGGGTTGAATGCTTATCTCCTCATTAACGTAAAAATCTATACGGATAAAAAGTTGATTTTAGATAATGGGCTTGAGCCTTACAAGAATACACACAGACATAATGTCCAGAACTGGTTTCGAATGCAAACATCATTAGATACTCTTTAAAACTATAGTCTGCTAATTTCAAATCATATTCATGTCTTTTCCTATGATCATTCAAATAGTTTAGGAGAATACACAGCAACAAAAGTCGAATCCATGAGACTATCTTATAAAGTCATGAACCGAACAACATACGTCTAAAAAGAGCTGCCTTTTGCCACTGCGGCTCTACTCTTCTCACTCATCCCGCGTTGTATATATTATATGTACGGAATCAAAATCCACTAATTAAAGCTATACATATCAGAGGATTCAGAACTAAAACAAATCTATAACACTTATAGCTTACAGATCTGCCTCACCAATACCAACAATAATTTTTGGACCATACATTATCTAGGAGCCATTGATCTTTTATACAAACAACAAGGGAGTTTTTATTCCTTCATTATATCTTGTAGCTTTGGGGTAATAACGTCTAACTTCTGATGCATCGTGAGATATTTGTGCAACAAGTTGGGATAAGCTTTTTAAACTTGGTTAAGCCTCAAGAATCTTGATCCGTCAATGCATGACGCATAGCCTTAATATCAAGATGGTCAAGAATGTCGTCTCATATGCCAATTTAAAGCATGGATCATCACGCGGCAACCTAGCTTCATAATATAATTTTAAAAAAATAACACAAACGTAGTCATGAAACAACCTTTGTTTAACAATTTCTACCTAAAGCATAACCATTACATTTTTGTCAAATTTGGCGAGTGGCACTCTTTTTTCGAGTGCGCCAAACCTGTAAACCAATCCAAAGCAACACATGTTGATTTTTGTCCAAAAAAATATAAAAAAAAAAAACTTCGGCGAGCAAAGGGTGGCATGCGCACCATCTGTCGTTTTACTCGCTTATACTTCTACTTTTGCGCAAATACTCCTTTTTCCCCAAAATTTACTTCATCTTCTTCAAACAAACTTTCTTCTACTTCTTTCAAAACCTAACCTTTAAACCTTCCATTCTACTAATTTAATCTATTAATCTAGCTTCGCTGCAGCCCATTAAACTATACTAAGTCCATTAGAGTTAACATAGTTCCAGTTTATTATATAACCATTGATCTATAAGTAATTTGTGTAATTGTACAACGCCAATCATTCTACATGGATCAATTATTGATTCGATCTTGTCATTATCATTCATTTGGCATATCTAAAATAAAAAGGATGCCAACCACCCTCAAGAAGAGACATGAAACAAATAGCTAATATTCTTAATATTTCTATACCAATCACTTTTGGTCTTTGTTATAATATTGTTTTATCACGTATCATATTACTCCATCGTCGGCCATGATTGGTTAGATATAAAAGATTAGGTAAGAAGTATTTTCATATTTCGACATCAACCTATTTAGTTTTATGTTTCTTGCAAATGTACATCATTACATATACCAAATTAGATGATGTACAAAACATTAACAAATCTTGTTTAAACGATCTTTCTGTCATTCTACAAATTCTTTTCATGTTTCTTTCGTATTTTTCTTTTTTTATTCTTTGATAATTCCTTTTCTAGCTCAAATAATGTTCATCTATTTTGATAACTTTTTGATAACTTTTAGAGTACATGACGTCAAGTTTTTTGTATTTTTATTTATTTTATTTTTGTATTAGGGATCCACTTGCGTTTTGCAACAATTAATAACTTTTACATCAAATAATCAAATTTTTTGTGTTTATTTTTGCCACCTCAAGTTTGATCCTACAGTAAAACCTCTATAAATTAATAGTGTTGGGACCGAGATATTTTATTAATTTAGCGAGATATTATTATATCGATAAATTAATAATTTATTAATTTAAAGAGGTTTTACGTATGACTTTTAAATTTTCAAGTGCAATATACTAAATACAATGTATACTCGTTAAAGATGAAAAATTAATTTGAAAAATAAGTTCCAATTAAAATTTTATGAATTCATATTCACACTTTATGAAAATAAAATTAACACTTTTTGTTGAAATACGAGAAGACAACACACCAACACTTTAGTGCAATAAGGAGATTTTGAGATAAACTCAATATAGATTTGCTGTTCAACAAAAAATAACAAGTGATAATGAATTCATTTTTTACTAAACAATCTTAGGATTTTGAATTATATCTCTCACACACACGCATAAATAAAATATATATATGAAAGTTTTAGTAATTATTAATTTATAGTTTCGTTGGGACTAATATATATACACTGGGGTTTCAAAAAGGTTATTATCTTATTATTTTATCGATTGGGGTCCAAATTTGTACTGGTCCCAAGTTGGGACCGGACAAATTATTAATTTTATCGAGATTATTAATTTATCGAGTATTAATTTATAGAGGTTTTAATGTAATTTTAATTTTGAATATTTCAACAAAAAAATCTTTGAGAAAATCTTAAAAATCATCACCTCTTTTGTTCGGTTACATTTTTACCTAATCATTTGCCTTAAAATTGTTATAGTCTTTTAATAGTATAGAAATGTTGATTATTTCGACGGTGGTAGGCTAACAGAGGTATACTATTGAAATTGTTTATTATCGCATCTATGTTTGTCTTATCGTAAGTTGTTAATAAGGTGAAGTGGTATTTTAATATCACCAGCCGGCTACAAGGTGAAAAAAGAATATTAGAAAAAGGTGACCATAAGGCTCAAATGTTATAAAAAGTAGCTGAATTTCTTGTTTTAATTGCACCGATTTCATTCACATTCACATTATAGTGTTCGCCCTCCTCCCTGCTCAAACTCAAACTGTGGGGGTGTATAATTTACATATTGAATGTATGTATTAGCTAGCCCACATAAGTATGTATTCTTGTAACGCTCAAGCCCATTATCTAGAATCATCTTTGTATCAGTATATAATTTGTCGTTAATGAGGAGATAAGCATTCAATATATATACCTGGGTCTGCCACTGCTTCTAGATGTGTGTAACAGTGTCAGGTATAGGCCAAACTGGCTTTGCCCTCAATAATTTGTCCAGAACTAGTTTCGAATGCAAACATCATTATATACTCTTTAAAACAATAGTCTACTAATTTCAAATCATACTCATGTCTTTTCCTATGATCATTCAAATAGTTTAGGAGATTACACAGCAACAAAAGTCTATTGGGTTAATCCCAATCCTATCCGACTCCTACCCATTTAGAGGGTCAAACCCGAAGTCAAAGTCAACTATATTAAAAAGTCAACTATCAAGAATAACTGCCATTTAGCAGTTACAAAAGGAAGCGATGTATCTGTTGGTTTTGCCGAACCAAGCCGAACCAACACAACCATTCATTCACACCTTTTCACTTCTTATAAATAGTTTAGATTCTGTAAAACAATACTTGATGACAAGTTTAATATTACAATTTATATAAAGTTATTTTAGTGATTATTCCATTTCAATTCTGATATATTGTGACTTGATTGTTAGACCATAAAGATCCACGTTTGAGGCCAACAATTGGTATCAGAGCGGTTTGGATTAAACTAACCATATCATCATATACCAAGTTTTAATTTTTACTGTTTTGAATCGAATAATAACAAACCCAGGTCTCGATAAATTTTTTTGCAAATACATAACGCACAAAACAACGAAACAACATAATCAATTCGTTGTGTTCATACAAGGGATAACATCAACATATTGTCGCCTCGTAATTTATAATTACCGGCATCAATAGAAAGCACCCCTTAATTTTTGCAAAAAAAAAACTAAATCATTTTTCATATCGAAATCATACAAGACCCAGATTAGTTTTTATAAAAAAAAACATCATTCGACCCAGAAAACAAAAAAAAACCACACGATTTGTCATCAAAAGGGGCAAATAAAAATTCTGAATCAATACAAGGAACAAACACACATGTATTACAAAGATTCGAACCATAGCACCCTTATTCTTGAATCGTTTTTGATACAAGACATACACGGCAGAAGTATCCCACAAGGATCAACCGGAGTTCACATAAAAGAACCCATCCGTGAAGAAGAGTGGTCAACCACAGCCAACAAGCGGCGGTCAACCATCAGAACCAACATAGCAGTACCGGTCTCACTCAAAAGAGCCAGAGATCTTTTTATCTCTCAAAGAGATAACAAAAAAGAAAAGGTGGCGTTCTATAAAACGCTAGGGCAAACAATAAACCAAAAAAGGGCTACGGGTTTTAAATTACCCCCCCCCCCCAGGTTCTATTTATTCATAATCCACCCTCTATTTTTAAAACTTATACTTGTTATTAGTATAGGTTTATTTATTTTATTTTAGATAAGTTACAATTTATACCTTAAGTATCTTATCATTTTAGATAGTATAATAACCTAGTGTATTTACGCTGGTTATTATATTTAGGAATAACTTTTAAGGAGTAATTAACCTTAGGTTTATTTCACTTTATTAAATAATCTCCAAGGATAGTTTTTTTATTATTATTAAGACTAATCCTATAAGTTTTGATTACCATTAAAACACAAAACATTAGAAGCGCGCTAGAAATTTTATAACACACTCAGTGTTAGATTTTAGGAGATTACTTAGTCATTTTAATTTTTAAAAAATGACAAAAGACGGTGAAAATAGTGGAAATAAGGAGACTAGTGTAACTAACACCAATCCTCAATTTCAATGCCCGATTTTGAAACCAGCGAATTACTCACTATGGGCAATTCGAATGCAAATTATTTTAGAAGCAAATGGGTTATGGGAAACAATTGAGCCAACTGAAACGACTCAATCCGATAAGAAAAAACTGCTATAGCATACCTTTACCAATCCTTACCCGAAGAACAATTAGTTCAAATAACAAAGCACAAAACCCCGAAAGCAATATGGTACGCTTTGAAAACTAGACACTTAGGCGAAGAGAGAGTTCAACAAGCCAGACTTCAAACACTCAGATCAGAAATGGAGATGTTAACTATGAAGGAAGATGAAACCATCGACACCTTTACAGGAAAACTAACAGCTCTTGTAAACAAAGCCGCTAGTCTAGGACACATAATTAAAGATACAAACTTAGTCAGAAAGTTACTAAATGCAGTACCAGAAAGGTATCTGCAAATAGTGGCATCTATAGAACAATATTCTGACTTAAACACAATGACATTTGAAGAAGCCATAGGAAGACTTAAAACCTATGAAGAAAGAATTAAATTTAAAAAGGGAAAACAAGAGAACAATCAAGAAAAATTGATGTTCACACGACATGAAGGTAGAGGAAAACATTTTAAACGTGGTAATGGAAAACATAAGTATTCACAATATAGAAACCACGATAAATTTAAAGGAGATAGAAAAGAAGGAGAAAATTCTCAAAACAACTTCAAAATGTCAGATTTTGATCTTAGCAAAGTTACTTGTTACAAATGTAACAAAAAGGGACACCTTGCAAACAAGTGTTATTCAAAACCAAAAACAAATATGCAATCTAATCTTGTCGAGGAGGACTTAGAACCTACCTTACTAATGGCAATATTAGAAGACCCAATAGTAACAAAAGTTGAAGATCAAAACATCTCTCTACACGAAGAAGTTGTAGAAACTAAAGAGAAAAATATGGATAGTCTATGGTACTTAGACAACGGAGCAAGTAACCATATGACTGGGGTAAAAGAACATTTTAAAGAATTAGATGAGAAAGTTAGTGGAAAAGTAAAATTCGGAGATGGATCACACATAGAGATTAAAGGAAAAGGTTCAATTCTAATAGAATGTGATGACGAAAAACAAAGAATTATTTCACACGTTTATTACATTCCAAGCCTAAAAAGCAATTTATTGAGCCTTGGTCAATTCACCGAAATAGGTTGTAAAGTTGTAATGGAAGATGATGAACTACGACTCTATGACATGGACGACAAAATCTTCATAAAAGTAACTAGACAAAGAAACCGTCTATACAAAGCAAGTCTGAGAATAGGCACACCTGTTTGCTTACTAGCAAACTTAAAAGATAGCACATGGTTATGGCACGCAAGACTAGGACATCTCAACTTTGAATCATTAAAATTTATGGCTCAAAGAGAGTTAGTTCAAGGAATACCCGCCATTAAACATACAACACAAATCTGTGACGTTTGTTTAATTGGTAAACATAGTAGAGCACCATTTCCAAAGAAAGCTAAAACTAGATCTACATCACCATTAGATTTAGTATATGGAGATTTATGCGGACCAATCACACCACCAACACCATCTGGAAAGAAATACATATTCTTACTAGTAGATGATTACTCAAGATATATGTGGGCATATTTCCTAGAAACAAAAGTTCAAGCATTTGATACTTTCAAGGAATACAAGAACACAATAGAAAAGGAGTTAAGGACAACATTAAAAATGTTTAGAACTGATCGAGGTGGAGAATTCACATCAAATGAATTCACACAATATTGCAAAGATAATGGTATTTCACGACAACTTACCGCACCTTACTCACCACAACAAAATGGAGTAGTAGAACGAAGAAACATGACAATCATGTCTACCACTAGATGTATGATGAAAGCAACTAATATGCCACAAAATTTTTGGGCTGAAGCCGCCAGGCATGCAATATACATCTTAAATAGTGTACCTACAAAAGCACTAGAAGACATTACTCCATATGAAGCAATTAAACAAAGAAAGCCAAACTTAGAAAATTTAAGAGTATTCGGCTACATAGCATACGCAAAGGTACCATCACAACGCTTAACAAAGCTTGATGATAGAAGTAACAAGATGGTATACTTAGGCAATGAACAAGGATCAAAAGCTTACAAATTATTTGATCCAACAACACAAAAAATATGTGTTAGTAGAGACGTGAAGTTTAAAGAGGATGAAGCATGGGATTGGAAGGATTACATGAGTGAACATATTAATGACGAACCTGAATGGATCGATTTCAGAATAGAAAACCTAGAAACCACAGATGAACACCATGATCTAGATATCCAACCAAATGACAAAGACAACAACTTTCCCAATAATGATGATGATTATACAATATCAACAACAAACTCATCCTCACAATCACAAACACTTCACACACCATCAACAATTTCTTCAAGAGTAAAATCTCAGGTAACACCAATCAATTTAATACAATCAACCTATCAGAGTGATAGTGGTTCAACATCAACCACAGCTTTACACTCACGATATGATCATTCGCCTGTCAGAGGTTTTAGAACATTGGATGATTTATTTGAAAACACTGAGAGATTATTACTTGTTGAAGATGAACCTAAGAATTACAAGGAAGCATCAATCGATCAAAAATGGATCGAAGCAATGAAAGTGGAATTAGATTCTATCAATAGAAATAACACATGGGAACTAACCACTTTACCCAAAGGTCATAAAGAAATTGGCTTAAAATGGGTATTCAAGACAAAGAAAGATGCTAATGGAAACATAGTCAAGCATAAAGCAAGACTAGTAGCAAAAGGCTACATACAAGAGCATGGCATAGATTTTGAAGAAGTTTTCGCACCTGTAGCAAGGATGGAAACTATAAGATTATTACTTGCCATAGCTGCTAACAACAAATGGGAAGTACATCACCTTGATGTAAAATCTGCATTTCCACATGGAGATTTAAAAGAAGAAGTTTATGTTTCACAACCGGAAGGCTTCATAAAGAAAGAAAATTCTGGAAAAGTCTACAGACTTATTAAGGCACTTTACGGACTAAAACAAGCACCACGTGCATGGAACATAAAACTTGACAAAACCTTCAAGTCCTTAGATTTTAAGAAATGTGCATTAGAACAAGCGATCTACACGAAAGCTACAAAAGACTCAATACTACTTATAGGAGTCTATGTTGATGATCTAATCATCACTGGCACACCAAAGGAGGAGATCGACAAATTCAAAGCTCAAATGGAAGAAAATTTTGAAATGAGTGACCTTGGATTACTAGCTTACTATCTAGGAATAGAAGTATCACAAGCTGGAGGAAACATATCTATAAAGCAATCTGCCTACGCAACCAAAATTCTAAAGGAAGTTGGAATGATGGCCTGCAATGAAACATTAATACCTATGGATCCAGGAACAAGACTAACAAAGAATACAGAAGGAACGATGGTCAACTCATCTGAATACAGAAGTCTAATTGGATGTCTACGATATCTACTTCACACAAGACCCGACTTAAGTTACTCTATTGGATTACTTAGTCGTTTTATGCAGGAACCAAAAGAACAACACATGAAGGCAATAAGACAAGTACTACGTTATGTTAAAGGAACAATCAACTACGGTATCACCTACAAACATAATGGAGGAAACAAGATACAAGGCTTTAGCGACAGTAGTTATGGAGTCAACACTCAAGAAGGCAAAGGAACTACTGGAATTATTTTTTATTATGGTGAATCACCAATAAGCTGGAGCACAAAGAAGCAAGCCACTGTAGCATTATCATCATGCGAATCTGAATTTATTGCAGCAACTGCAGCAGCAACACAAGCATTATGGTTGAAAAGACTACTTAGCAGGCTTACACATTCAAATGAAGAAAAGGTGACTATTATGGTTGATAACAAATCAACTATAGAACTAATGAAGAATCCCGTCTTTCACGGAAGAAGTAAACACATCGATACGAAGTACCACTTTATACGTGAATGCGTTGAAAGATAAGACTTACAAGTCGAATTTATAAGCGGAGAATATCAGAAGGCTGACATACTAACAAAGGCACTACCGAAGATTAAATTTCTAACCATGAGGCAACTCATTGGAGTTAAAGATCTAGGAGATAGCGATTGAGATTAAGGGGGAGAATATTGGGTTAATCCCAATCCTATCCGACTCCTACCCATTTAGAGGGTCAAACCCGAAGTCAAAGTCAACTATATTAAAAAGTCAACTATCAAGAATAACTGCCATTTAGCAGTTACAAAAGGAAGCGATGTATCTGTTGGTTCTGCCGAACCAACACAGCCATTCATTCACACCTTTTCACTTCTTATAAATAGTTTAGATTCTGTAAAACAATACTTGATGACAAGTTTAATATTACAATTTATATAAAGTTATTTTAGTGATTAATCCATTTCAATTCTGGTATATTGTGACTTGATTGTTAGACCATAAAGATCCACGTTTGAGGCCAACAAAGTCGAATCCATGAGACTATCATATAAAGTCATTAACCAAACAACAACATACGTCTAAAAAGAGCTGCCTTTTGCCACTGTAGCTCTACTCTTCTCACTCATCTCTTTAACTTCTGTTTTCATCTTGTTAACCTCCATGAGCCTCCTTATCCCGCGTTGTATATATTATATGTACGGAATCAAAATCCGCTAATTAAAGCTATACATATCAGAACTAAAACAAATCTATAACTCTTAATAGCTTACAGTGTCTCACCAATACCAAACAATAATTTTTGGACCATTCATTATTTAGGAGCCATTGATCTTTTACACAAACAAGAACGGAGTTTTTATTCCTTCATTATATCTTGCAGCTTTGGGGTAATAACGTCTAACTTCTGATGCATCGTGAGATATTTGTGCAACAAGTTGGGATAAGCTTTTTTAACTTGGTTAAGCCTCAAGATTCTTGATCCGTCAATGCATGACGCATAGCCTTAATATCAAGATGGTCAAGAATGTCGTCTCATATGCCAATTTAAAGCATGGATCATCACGCGGCAACCTAGCTTCATAATATAATTTTAAAAAAATAACACAAATGTAGTCATGAAACAACCTTTGTTTAACAATTTCTACCTAAAGCATAACCATTACATTTTTGTCAAATTTCGCGAGCGGCACTCTTTTTTGGAGTGCGCCAAACCTGTAAACCAATCCAAAGCAACACATGTTGATTTTTGTCCAAAAAAATATATAAAAAAAAAACTTCGGCGAGCAAAGGGTGGCATGTGCACCATCTGTCGTTTTCTTGTTTATACTTCTACTCTTGCGCAAATACTCCTTTTTCCCCAAAATTTACTTCATCTTCTTCAACCAAACTTTCTACTTCTTTCAAAACCTTCCATTCTACTAATTTAATCTATTAATCTAGCTTCGCTGCAGCCCATTAAACTATACTAAGTCCATTAGAGATTTAGAGTTAACATAGTTCCAGTTTATTATATAACCATTGATCTATAAGTAATTTGTGTAATTGTACAACGCCAATCATTCTACATGGATCAATTATTGATTCGATCTTGTCATTGTCATTCATTTGGCATATTATATCAAACTAACATTTATCAGGACTTATGAATAGTAACTTTCGGGCCATTTCTTTTTTTTAAGCCCGCTCGGGTTGGGCCCATTGAGGCTTCTTTTGCATCCTACCCGACCCGCACTATTCATCACCACTCACAAAGTCAGCGTATCTCCTGGATCCGACCGGGTTAACCTCCGACTGTTGCACCGGCGATCTAAGGGTATCCCCCGATCCGAACAAACGGGTTACCAGATAAGATAATTTTAAAAGGGGGGGGGGGGGGCAGTTTATTTGTGAGAGGGTTTGTGTTTCTTGAAGCTTCTTCCACACACACACATGGCAGCTAACCACATCCACAAAGAACAATCATGATCATAAAAAAAAAGAGCAGATCCACAAGCTTAACGAAGATGGTGGCGTCTGATTGCGCATAACAGGATCCGTCCCAGAAGCTTTCGTAAGTGTTTATTTTTTTATTTTATTTTATTTTTTCTTTTTTCTTTATATAATTTTTAGGGATTAGTTTGTGTTTAAGATTTACCTATGTGTTAATGAAGTTACAGAAAATGAAAGCCTGTGTTTATTTATAATTGGTCATTTTGTACAATTAGGAGTTAATGACATGTTTAAATGGTTTATTCATTTTTGATATTTATGAAGCTAGGAGAGTCAGAATTAATAGAGTGCTATTAAGTTTATAGTATTATGTGTTTATTTATGTGTGTCTAGGATTGTTACATTTATTGATTAGATAGCTAGATTTGCAATCTATTTTGTTGTTTAGTTACTTTATCAGTATGTATAAAGCTGAGGAAATGCAATATGGTTTTTGTTAAAACAATTTATTGGACAAAATTGGATCGACAGAAAACACCGAGTGTATACTAATCATGCACATATAAGTTAGCAGGTAACAAATTCTTTTTATAAACTTATGCCCATGAAACTCGATTCACCAATATTGAAGCGAAGAAAGTCCGAAGGAAGTTTGTTATCAAAGGCCTGTTATTTTATGTGGTTTGAGTGTTTGACACATGTTTGGGTGGATACGGGCAAAGGAACTGGCCAAGCGGGTGAATTCAATTTTTGTGTTTGATGGAGAAACTATCCATTTACCGCATCTCATAGTTTCTTTAATTCTTTTGAACAGATCGGATAAAGAACCTTTCGACCTTGGATGGACAATTTCAGTTGTATCGTGAAATAAATGGATGGTTTTGGCCTCCAAACTCAACCGTTTCATCTTCATTTTAATTATTTGATCTTCAATGAAGGTATGTGTCACTGATCCTCACTTGGGTTTTTCTTAAATGCCCGCTAAATGCTCAATAAAATGTGCATACATATAATTTGTGAGCGAAATATGTATGCATATAATTTGAACTATCTGTGTTTCGAAGAATCATGGTCTAATATTGTTTGTTACAGTTTTGTATCTTGAATTGCTAAAAAGGGTGTGCTGATGTTTTTGAAGCTGGGATGTGGAGCGGAAAAGCTTGAGGTTGATGTTGATTTTCAAGCTGAAGGACTGGATAAGGATGACGCCAAAGTCGGTTAGTTTTTTTATCTATCAATTGTTATTATTTTTTAGAGTACTTATATTTCAATGCTTACTTCTGTTATTGATGTTATTGTTTTACTGTGAGATTGCTGGTTAAGGGGGTGTTAGGACTTAGGAATTGCTTATACAAGTAGCTTATTTGTGAAAAATAAGCTTCCGAAAGAATGTTTGTATTTCCTATTTATTTGATAAAATGATGTGCATATTGGATGCGGCCTGCTTATGAGGTTATTACTTTAGGCTTATTGATTTTATTAAACCATAAGATTGGTAAGGTTTTATTCGTTTACGCTTATTTGTAATGAGCTTGCTAACGTTCTATTATTTATTCCTTAGGAGGTGTCGCATCTTTTAGCAGTTAAGTTTATTTGGTTTTGTGTTACCAAACAATGGGCAAATCACAACTGATATCTTTTTTTCTTCTCTTTTTTAGTTTCCGCAGCGAGAATGGAAGAGCACATAAAACTTGAGAGGTGCCTGTCGTATTGAGATTAAAATTTGGATATGTCGTAGAATAGAATATATGCTTTACTAATTGTTTGGTACTTATATACTATCTTTAAACAGGAAAACACAAAGGTTTCTTTCGGTTAATGCCGAACTAGCATTGCAAAAGGCTGTCTCAAACCAACATATATTTGTCGCCAATGAAGCCAGTGGCATTGTTTCAATTCGACACTTAGGTAATATTTTTCACACATTAACACCAATTATGAGAAACTAATGACCGCTTACAGCAACAAACATGTTACTTAATTAGTTTTTGCATTTTATCACTCCAACGCAATAGCATGTACATCCACTCACAAGTAGTTATTTATTTATGTGTACAGGATGCGGCTGAAGACAATCAAGAATTCAAAAATTCAATGTCTGAAGTGGATGAGGAAAGTGAGCAGGGGAGCTGGGGTGCTAAAGAACCGTCGCCCTGTCACTTTCCTTGAGGCCCGTGTGTGTGTCTAAATTTTATACGCATATGATAATAGTTAATACGATCCCAAACATCCCCTGTAATATAAGAATATTTTCAGTCAAATTGATTTCCTTTAGAGCCTGTTTGGGATTGCTTAAATCTCTCATTTACCATGCTGATATAATTATTTTTGCATTTCAGGAGTTTGCACCTGAAATTCCATAAAAGGATGCAGTTGGGCTCACTTGGCAGGTTGCACATAACATGGTTCATGTGACTCTTAGTCCACATCCTGGTCAGCCACTTGGGCAGTCACGGTTTGATTCACGTGGCTACCTACTTCAGTATGGTTTAAGGTCATATTGATTCGAACCTGTTGCTGGTCAGTTTCTGTTTTCATTTCTGTTTATCAGTTTACTGTGTTAGGGGTTTCAATTACCTGTTGCTAGCCCTCGACATAATAATGCTTCTAAATTTTAATCTGTTCTTTTTGTATACAGGTTGCAAGGTAACCATTGAGGTACAGAAGAAGCCAGGTTGTGCCTTTAGAGCTATGTTTGGGAACACGTCAGGGAAAATTAACTTAAATGTAAGCATATTGTTTCGTGTTGTTACAGCAATCACTCACTTTTTACAAACAAATAAAATCAGTCATAACTTTAGAACTTTACACAAATAGCAAAACGAAACATATTTATCGGTAATTTGTTTGAACTTTACCTTTGATTCAGTTCGTAACTGTACCTTTCAATTAATTGTGTTTGAGAATAGGTTTTCTGTAATTTGTTTTGATTTTTGGTAGATTTGGGGTTTCTGTATATCGGCGAAAGTTTTAGTTGCAATTTTGTTTTCGTTTTTTAGGTTTTGTTTTTGATAATAGATTTATTCTGAAACTTTCTATTTTGCAATTTTGTTTAGGAAAGATGAAAGGAGAAGAGTTGAAATGTGGTTGACGATGGAGAGGCAATGGGAAAAATGGGTTGATAACGTTAGTGACGCCCCTTTCTGTTTTTATAACTTCTGCGTAGGCAGTTTAACTTCAGTTACTTTGGTTGACAACATGGTAATTTGAATTAGTAACATATTTAGGGAGTATTTAGATTAGTAGCTTATTTAGCCGGCTTTTGGCCTTATTTGATTTTATAAAAAAGCTTACAAGCTCACTTTTTAGACCCTTATTACCATGAGCTTATTGACTTAAGGCAATAAGGTCTTATTGAAGTTGATAACATCCAAAGAGCGACCTTTTCGGCTTTGCTAAACTCAAATAAATCTATAAGTTCATGAGTTTAAAATTGAATTATTTACTTTCATTTTATTGGTATGCAAATAAATAGTAGACCTTTTATTGAGGATACTGCTGTCAGCTATTCTTTGTATCATGATATGTAATTGATTTGGTATATGCTCAAGTAATCAGTTGATGCTCACATAAATTAAAAATATAATAATATACATGTTACAGGCTGGTGCGATTTCTCTACAAGGCTTAAAGCCACTGCTACAAAGTTTACACAACTGTCTCAACAATACTGATTGGGCAACTCGAAAAGCGGCTGCTAATGCATTGAGTGCCCTGGCTTTGCATTCAAGCAATTTGATCACTGGAAAATATGGTCCACATATAGCCGTACTCGAGGTTTGCTGATTTTTTTTTGGGTAAATGGTTTGCTGATTTGATAAGGTTAGTTCTTGAAATGTTACTTCTAAAAGTTTTAACAAGTTAAAGTAATCCCCCTTTTGAAGTTGACAAACCAAATTTTTATTTCTTTCGAGTTATGTTTTCCAAGCTACTTATTTAAAAAAATAAAATGCAGATAAATAAGTTTTAATTGGTAATCCCAAACGCCCCCATAAACACTCATTTGGACATGTATGTTACAGTTTTTAACGTGAAACACCGCAATGGAAGCAAAATTAAAGATGAAGGCATTATTGGTTATATAAAAAAGGTAAGCAACTTCCTTGCTTTATGTTTGTTTTTTAAAAATAATAATTCGTGTTCATAAATAAGTTGATTATCATGTACCTGATATGATTTTTGGCAGATACTTGAAAGCGACGCCTTTCATGTTCCATCACTAATGTAAGAGCCGCACGATAGAGTGGGGTAAGCAACCGAATATCAAGAGAGACTCTTAACCATTAAGGAACGTCTTCGCAATCTCTTTAAGGGAAACAATGACTTAAAGACTGCTGAAAGAGAATATTGCATCAGGTTATGTTTGCTGAGAGGGATTACGAAAAGGTCGAGTAGATGGAAGCTTATCAGGTATGCTATTTTCGCAACAGAGAGAAAATTGATAATGAAACGAAGAATAGTTGTTGGACACGAGATTTTCTTTAAAGTTGTTCTAATACCAATACTATTATCTTTTTTGGTTGCTTTAGGAAAATTATGTACAACTTATTGACGGACACCGTATAAGCTCAGTAGTAGAGCGTAACCGAGTCTTGCAGTGTCTTAAAGCAGCCATCGAGAAAAGATCATCTGAGGTAAAGTAATAGTATTATAATACATAATGTTCTCAAAATGGTTATGTCCAACCAGCCTGTAAACCAGATTTTTATAATGGCGATCTCCACTTTTTGGCTGTCCAAACCGGCCCTCAAAAAGGCTCTTCCAAACAGTCCCTTTTGGTCGGACCCTGTCCAAACAGCCCCTTATAACTTTTCAGAAAAATTATGATCAAACACGCCCCTTCTGTTTAAGATATTGTGGAGATCTTACTGTTTGCCAATATGAAGCGTTGTAATTTATATGAGAGTTTTTGTGTGGATATACCAAATAGTCTGAAAACCCATGTTAACGCATCGTTGACAACTTTTCAACATGTTTGATTTGGCTTCAGTTTATAATTGCCTAAAACTCTTAAGTTTTGGATAATGTCAACTTCTCAGTACTATTGATCATTTGTTGGATCTTAAGATTAGCTCATTACTATTGGTCATTTGTTACACCCTTATTCATAATCATTCTCTTACAAACCTCTCTAATTACTTTGTTGCTTATTAAATTAATTTTTTTTAAAGGTGATAGTATCCGATTTTTATGATAAAGACACAGTTGCTGCAGTGGTAATTGGGACTGGTACGAATGCCCGCTATTTCGAGTGGCCTGATGCATTAATAAAATGTCAAGGTCTTCTCACGACTTTAGGAGGCATGGTATCTTGGTCTTTCTACTAACAACTAGATTAAAAAAAAGAAAAGAATTTGGTTCTTCACTTATGTAATATAATGTCAAGCAGGTTATCAACATGGAATGGGGTAATTTTTGGTCTTAACATTTGCCAAGAACATCTTATGATATAGATCTTGATGCTGAGAGTCAGAATCCAAATGATCAGGTTATTTTTGTATCATTTTGTACTCTTATTTCGTATTTAATAATCCTGTGACTAATACAGGGATACTGCTGCAGGGTTTTGAGAAAATGATTCCAGGAATGTATTTTGGTGACATTGTAAGAAGAGTAATCCACAGGATATCGTTGGAGTCCGATATATTTGGTCCAGTTTCATCTAAGCTATCAGCACGGTTTGCGTTAAGGTATGCTTTACCATAATACTGTTTATTGTAATATTCATTGTGACTATGATACTTAGAGGTGTTTGGATTAACTTATATGTAGATAATCAGTTATATGGGTGCTTTGGGTTAAGCTTATTAAGCTTGGGTTTTTTTTACTAATCTTTTATGAGGCTACGTTTAGATCAGTTACAGGTATGAAAGAGCCAAATTTTTTGAGAAAGAAAGAAGATGATTAAATTTTTATTAACTGATAAATGAAATGTTGAAGACGAGAATAACAGATGAAATTTCGCACTTAATGTTCCATGTTTCTTGAAACGCGAGTGGATACATAATGCAGTTACTTTTTAATAAGTTGTTTTATTAACTGATAAATTTTTTTTTGTGAGAATTCAAGAATATGTTTCTGCAATTTTGTTGTTATGCTGATGTAGATAATGAAAACTTTGGATAATGTTTGTTTAGTTCATTTATGCAAGTACAGAAGTCGCGTTGTTATGGATGCTGATGTTGTGACTATATTGATATGCTTCTTGCCTGCTGCAAAAGTCCCTTTCAAGGCCTATACGTGAAGCAACCAAGAAATTCCAGTTTTATAAAGAGACTAATGCCGCATACTGTGACAGGAGCCAATATCCTTCTTGATCTTTAGCGGCACTATACTGATAGGAGTAGCCGTGGCTATGCACAACTAACTAAAGATATGAATAGAAAAAAGGCGCTACGCCAAGGAGTTTGGGCGAAGGCAATTAAAGAAGAAGACAAGGGTATTTAAGACATGATAGTTACAGGTTGCTAAGCTTCTGATGGATTACCCAACGTTATTTGTTCTAGCTATTGATATACTAGACATGGTTGTATATTGTCCACTGAAATGTAATGTATGGCAATTTGTGTTCTACTCTCTATTCTTTTTTGGCGCAAACCTACAAACTAAAGTGCTGGCCTCTGTTCTTTTTCGCATAACATCTATGATTGACTAACGTATACAAACATCCCGCGGCAACGCGCGGGCTTAAAACCCTACTAAACAAGTAACAAGTTAGGGAATTGACTCATTTAACATGTTTATTCAAGCAAGTTGTCACGTTACACAGGTTAACAAGTTTAACGGATTGATAGGTTGTCACGTTTAATCCATTTAATCCTTGTAATCAAATATTTTTAAGGGATTAGGTTCTTTGTGAAAAAGTTTCCAACACCCTAACTGTGTTTATGCTGGCTATCAAACCACTTTTGTCGTTACAAGTATGGTTCATCATATCCATCTCATTTATCTAACTATGTTTAAGGTTACTGGTTTGAAAAACTAATAACTCGGACTATATTGATTTGATATATAAGATAGCAGATCATCATTGATGAGTAGAAAAGCAACAGTCATCCTTGAGTCTTTGTTTTTCTCTGGTTATCCTACTTACCTTCAAGGCTTCAACGTCCATCAAAGACAAGATGCATTGGACCATATGTCAAAGAACTCAGCAGGACCATCAATAGTCATCTGAATACTTTTGCTAAACTTTCGGAACACTGGCATTTATGTGCAGTTCGACAAAACAAAGTTGAACAGTCAACTCAAAACAAAACGTTATCCGAACAATCAATAATGCCGGAAAATCAGTACAGATATAAAGTCATGACATCATTACCATAATTCAAAACTGTCATTACATATATAAATATCAAAAAACATAATATTGTTGAAAGGTTCACTGTCCACAGTTACCTGTTTTCACTGTTTCTGCAAATGATTCCTCCAAAACGCAAAACATAATTCCTTTTACTAGTAACCCCTACGTTTCATAGTAATATAGGTTCCTTAATCTAATACATCACGAAATCTCCATATTCACAAACCTTTTGATTGTTTGATTATCCGCTTCTTCTTAATTGGTACGACTGTTTAGAAATCAGAGATGAGGTAAAGAAAGTGTTAATACATGTTGATATAATAAAATTAGTTGAAAAAAATAGAGGAAATAGCATACTTTCTTGAGTTCTTCCTTTATGAAGGTGATTGTTTCTCCTTGCAGATCACGCGGTGATGCTGTCAAGAATGAATTCAAGTCACTGAAGTGCTTTTTGACTTTGAAAGAAGGAGAAGATAACACAATTTGAATGTTAGTTTTGCCTTCATCTTCTTGTTGAAGTAGCTTTTCATGTGTAAACTGGAAAACAAATAGCAAGATAATGTAAAGCAGGTAATGTATCTACATAATTCTTACCATCAAAGAAAGTACATGTAATTCTTACATTGACAATATGGCTCCATTCTTCAATATTAGTACAAGCAAAGCTTGCATCTAGCGTTAGAGAGAGAGGACGGCAACACCAAAGAACAGCATCCACAACAGTTTCATGAATCGATAATCCTTTTATGTATAGTTCAACATGCTCGAGTTCATAAGGTGATGACTGAATCCTCATGAGTTCCCCAACATCTGTACTAGCCTACAAGACAAAAATAAATTCTGTAAATACTACTTTGATACGGAATTACTTTATATCATTGCCTGCGTCTAATTAAGTACAAACAAATAAATTAATTTGGGGAATACAATACCACACTGATATGCAACTTCAGCTCTTTGAAACCAATATTCTTGTCCAAAAAATTGTCTCAAGTACTGGAACCCGTATCTGTCAACCAAACCTCCATATTCCATACATGCTTTTGACGGAACAGAATCCCTTTTCACACCAGAGACAAGACCTGAAGAGTCGTTGAATATAAATAAAAGCAGATTGGGGGCACTCAAATCAATTACGTCCAATTCCAAGTCTGAACACAGCTCAAATGTCCTCACGGAATGACTTGACAACTCGAGGCTCTCGGGATCATCAAGTTCCAAATATAATTCTTCAAGGAAGGGAAAGTCAGATGACAAGTCAACTAAACCTTCCGAAGTCGGGGAGGGATACCCAGAATAAGACAATTTTGTTAGGTTTTGGCATGAAGCCACTTTCACAGATGGCATCCCTCTCTTTACTGGATCCACTAACCAAAGATGCCATAGATTTGGAGCATCAATATCTATTATCTCAAGTACTTCATCCCCAAACTCAATCTTAACTTCTTGAAGATTTTTAAGACCATAAACACAAAAAACTTTCACACCTTCGCAATCATCAATAATTATTTTCTCTAGAAGAGGGCAATTCGTGATTAGACGCTTGATCACCTCGTCATTTAGTGGGACGGATGCAAGTTCCAACGTCTTCAAAGACTTGAACTTCACAACATCAACCATCAAGGACGTAGGTAACTCACATCTACATATTTTTAAAGATGTTAATGAAGAGGCCGATAAGAGTACGTTAGGAACACGGTACTTTGGTAGATTTAGGAAACTAGGTGTCATGTTTTTAATTTCAATAACGAACACCTTAACGCCTTTCTTAAGAAATACACCAAGGCATCTGTCAAGAATGCCCACTTGTGTAGGATCACGATCCTGGTTTGGTGTAATGAGTTTGAATGTGTGCACAATCACATTTTGGTGGCAAAATCTGGAAGTGGTATCGTCAACATACTTGAAAAAACAGTCCCTCACATATCGATTATGCTTGTCAGGTCTTGAGGATCTTGAGGATGGCTTAATGACATCATAAAATTCAAGGATATTGAAACCCGAAACAGGAAAAGAAACGGATAGGCCAAACCAGTACTTAGACAACACACTCATTCGAACAAGCTGTTGGGGAGAATCCAAATATGAAAGTATATGGTGAATAATAAATTCAGGAAGCTGTGAAATCCGATCAGTTGCATCTTCCAACTCCATCCTAATAAAAAGAAAGAGTTTAAAAATAATAAAAAACCCAAAACAGAAATTGAATCTGTATATGCAGGCTCAAGTAGGTAACATAATCAGTATTCATGAAGCACTACTTTCTTATAGCACGTGCTTGTTTTGAAAAATCGAAATTTGATAAACTCTTATAGTCATGGTTTTATCTTTTTTGAAGCATAAGTAATATATAAAAACAGTTATAAAGGCTAATACAAACACTTTGACAACTAGGTGCAAGCAAGCCGAGCTCACAGAACTTATGTTGAGCTCGTGTAGCTTGGAGAAGCGAGAGCTCAGTTTGTTTGTCTTCTCGACTAATGCGTGTAATAAAAAAACTGAAGAGCCCCCATAACAAACATTGGTGAGTTTGGTTGCCATTGATTATTTATCTTATTAAGTATTTCACTATTCATTCAGGCATTTCGACAAACACCTGGTGAGCTGAAATGGTATCTACTATAAGTTATTTTAATGTTACTAGCTATCATAACTAACAACAAATTTTCAACTATAATTTGGGGTGAAATGTAACATGATATTGACTAAGTGGCAGATTAAGATTACTAACCTTTAACCGTTTTGCAGAATTGAAAACCCTTGCTTCTTTTTTGGGATATGAATCACAAAAGTAGTCCCTTTATTTAGAAGAAAATTATTTAGGATGGCAAATTTACATAAGTAGTTTTTTGTGAACAAAAATATCCGTTTCAATAATTTTCAAAATTAATCGAGAATTTTGCTTAAAAGTTTTGTGGTACCTATGCAACCGATATAAATTTCACTTTAGCCTTATTATTAGCAATAAACTTTTCACTAAATCTGATAATATTAATATTTTGGGTAAAAGGGTTTTTACCCTGGTAAATGTAATCTGATAATATTAATATGACCAACGAAAGAGTGAATTACATTTATGTTTGGGAAATCATAGAAAGTGGTTGGTGATTTTGAATGATTTTGTTTAAACATTATGTATTTCAGAATTAGTTGATGGCTTTAAAAATGGTTAAAAAAAAAAAGATGGTCGAGTTGATGTCCCCGTCAATAGCGTAAATGACTCATACATATTCTGCTGCAGTCGGTGTGGCCTAGTCAAACGAATATTTGGTCGAGTAAGGGTCACTACAGTTGCACGACTAACGGTCAAAGTTTTTTATTTATTTATTTTTTTTCACTACATGTGTAAAAAGTAATATCATTTTTATGATATTGCTTAATAATAAGCATACTATTAGGGCATACGCAACGGTGAGTTTATACTTGATGAAATAGTTTATAAGTTGAGACATTTCAGTAAAATGGGGCTTATAATAGCATGTCATCAAATAGGTTCAAGATTATGAACATTTGGATACAAGTAAATGCGACTAGCTCATATAATGTCTTATTACTTTCATAAAGGATCTTTTTTTTTTTTTTTTTTTTTTTTTTTTTTTTTTTTTTTTTTTTACTTTTGCTTAACGGTGTTTATTATGCATGTAAATTGCCCTCTTTTTTAATGTTTCCTAATAACTAAAGCGATCCACATAAAACCTAATTAAGGTGACAATCTATATAAGATTAGATTTCTTGTTCTTGCTTGCAATAAGGGACGCAGTAACGCTAATTTTAACCAATATTTCAAAATGGTGCATAATTGGTTTTAAATTGCTCATGTTCAAATTTAAGATAAAGATGTTTTACATACATTGACCTCTATATTTATATTCGTTTTACTGTTAACTCGATATTTGTTAATGGTGTATTATTTTGGAGTATCCTATCTGTATTTTTAATATAATTTTCAATAACGGAGATGATGTGAATCATCATATTGAGGGACCCGTATAATACCTTGTAATTAATTACTTTTAAATCAAAGAATTAATTAAANAGCAAAAGTATGCCAACACTTCGTTCTTGTACACACGTACTATTAGCGTTTCAATAAGAAAAGCTAGGTTCTTAATTCACGAGCAAACCAAACACTTAAGTGTTCAATGATCTAGTAGGAACCCTAGAAGGGTGTAGTTCGATCAAAAGAACACAAGAGCTTGAACTTAGAAATCTCGTAGGAACCCTAGAAGGGTGTAGTCGATTCTAAGTACAAGTCTACTATGTGGAGCCTTAGTTGATCAATGGATCACCTATAGCTCCAAGAAGAAGAGGAAGAGTAGTTATTGGCTTGCTAATGAACCAAGGTGTGATCTGAATGAATACATGAGGCCATGTATTTATACTATCCCAACCTTGGAGCATTCCCTATTCCAGGCGATGTGGGATAGGGGTGTTTGGCCGATCCTAGCCCAAGAGGGGTCTCTAGATCCTTCTTCCTTTTCGTCTAACGGTCGGTAGGTGCCGTTAAGTGCTTATTTCGTGAATTTAATAATTATTCGTAACTAATACAATAATTATTATTAATTGAAACTCATACGTAAAGTGTGCAATCCCGAAGTCTCGAGTTCGAGTCCGGACATATTCATTAATTATATCCGTTAAAACTAACACCTAATAAAAAGAAAGAGTTTAAAATTGAATCTGTATATAAAAACATAATCAGTAATCATGAAACACTACTTTCCTATAGTGCTCATTTTGAAAAACAGAAATTTGATAATATAAAAACAGTCATAAAGGCTAATACAAACACTTTGACAACTAGGTGCAAGCAAGCCGAGCTCACAGATCGAGCTCGTATAGCTTGGAGAAGCGAGAGCTCAGTTTGTTTGGGATTTTGTTTGTCTTCTCGACTAATGCGTGCAATAAAAAAACTAAAGAGCCCCCATAACAAACATTGGTCAGTGCCATAGATTATTTATGTATTTCACTATTAAACAAATTAAAATTGCAAATATGTAAGTAATTACGACTTATCTATAATCAATTCAAAAGTGTACTGGTAAGGTGTTACAGGGGCTTTATCAAACAATATTCATTCAGGCATTTCAACAAACACCTGGTGAGCTGAAATGGTATCTACTACGTATAAGTTATTTTATGTTACTAGCTATCATAACTAACAATATGATATTCACTAAGTGGTAGATTAAGATTACTAACCTTTTAAACGTTTTGCAGAATCCTAAACCCTTTCTTCTTTTGGGGGTTTGAATGACTTAGGTAGTTTTTTGTGAACAAAATATCCGTTTCAATAATTTTCAGAATTAATCGAGAATTTTGCTTAAAAGTTTTGTGGTACCTATGCAACCGACATAAATTTCACTTTAGCGTTATTATTAGCAATAAACTTTTCACTAAATCTGATAATACTAATATTTTGGGTAAAGAGTTTTTACCCTAGTAAATATAATCTGATAATAGTAACTAGTTATAATGCCCGCGCACGCGCGGGTTTTTTTTAAAATTTTTTTGAATCATATATTTTTATTTATTAAAAAGTAAATAATTTAATCTTTGTTTTGTTTGATTTATGATTTTTAATTATAGTTTTTTATTATTAAATATAATTATTTAAAAGTTTTAATCCTATTGTTAATTGCTTCTTATCTATATTTTTTGTATTTATCTTCTACTTGTATTATGGATAAATATAAAATGTTACCTAATAAGAAAATAATCTTTTTTTTTAAATAATATTATTACTAAATAAAGTATGGTTTAGTTTTTTTGAAATGGAAAAGTCCCCAATTGCGGTTTTGTTTTATTATATAAAAGATATGACCAACGAAAGAGTGAATTACATTTATGTTTGGGAAATCATAGAAAGTAGTTGGTGATTTTGAATGATTTTGTTTAAACATTATGTATTTCAGAATTAGTTGATGGCTTTAAAAATGGTTAAAAAAAAAAGATGGTCAAGTTGATGTCCCCGTCAATAGCGTAAATGACTCATACATATTCTGCTGCAGTCGGTGTGGCCTAGTCACACGAATATTTGGTCGAGTAAGGGTCACTACAGTTGCACGACTAACGGTCAAAGTTTTTTATTTATTTATTTTTTTTCACTACATGTGTAAAAAGTAATATCATTTTTATGATATTGCTTAATAATAAGCATACTATTAGGGCATACGCAACGGTGAGTTTATACTTGATGAAATAGTTTATAAGTTGAGACATTTCAGTAAAATGGGGCTTATAATAGCATGTCATCAAATAGGTTCAAGATTATGAACATTTGGATACAAGTAAATGCGACTAGCTCATATAATGTCTTATTACTTTCATAAAGGATCTTTTTTTTTTTTTTTTTTTTTTTTTTTTTTTTTTTTTTTTTTTTTTTTTATATTTNACGGTTCAAGTATGAACATCTGGAATACAAGTTAAATGCGACTAGCTCATATATGTCTATATTTACTTTCATAAAGTGTTTTTTTTTTTTTTTTTTTTTTTTTTTTTTTTTTTTTTTATCATAGGTAAATAAAATTTTTACAAAATGAAAATGTTGACTTAGTGATATTGTATACATGTCAAATTTATAAAGTTATTAAAAAGTTTTTCATGGATGCGTCATATTGAATGCTTTTCTTGATATCATGACCACATTAATGCGATTAATTATGTGCAAACTATTGAATAGCTTACTATGCAGAGCATTATAAGATAGTAATGATGTGGACTATAAACCCTTCTCATTCTTCTTATTTTAGTTCTTCTCACCGGATACCTTCACATGACTGTGTTAGGTTTGATTTTTTTTTTTTTTTTTTTTATTTTTTTTTTTTTTTGGTTTTTTTTATAATAAAGCGATTCGATATAACAGAGCCCGTTGGCCCGTGCATGTATTAATCCAAGTGCCCGTTTAGACCCGTGCCCATTTAAGCCCGCGCCCGTTTGGACCCGTGGCCCGAGCCCGCCCGTTTTGCCACCTCTACACCTAGCAAACCATAACATTGCAAAACGCAACAAAACACCAAAACGCGACCACGCCTACCCGCATAACCTAAAATTAGATGACTAACCCCAGAACAACCCTTAAAGAGAGTAACACGCAATAGTTAAATTTTGGTACAGGTTTAGTGGGTTTTGACTGCGTTTTTATCGTACATAAGTTTGGTCCTCTAAATTAAAGTAGAAGCTATGAAGTTGGTGAAAATGAAGGTGTTGTATGTGTTTTGCTTTCAGCATCAATGGTTTCTGCTTTAAGAAGGTTTTACGAGTGTCAAGGTCAAGGAATTGGTATAGCTAGTTAAGATGAATATATAAATAAATAATTTGCAAATGATTATTGTACAACTACATGCCATTGCCAATATGCCATGTTTACCCTATAAGATACTCCGTATAAAGAAAGATTAATCAATTTGTTAATCATATAATAAATGGGTACTATTTAATTGATAGGTATGATGTTTAAACTCTATAAGTTAAGGAGCCTAATTTTCGGATGGATGGAGTATTATTTGCACTGATAGTACAGCTATGAGTTGAGAAATCAAAGTTAAGTAGTCTATATGTAGTAGAAGTATTTGCTTATGGATTTCTGTTCTGAGATACAGACTGCTGGTTCGACTTTATACAGAGTGCTGGTTCGACTTTATACAGATTGCTGGTTCGACTTTTATACCAAAATAAAATCGGTAATTTGGTCAAATGTTGCATACGTGCTGAATTTGTAAAAAGTAGAACTGAATTTGTTATTCTTTTTAGTCTTTCCAGGAAGTAACAACAAACAATTACAGCGCCACACTACATCACAAGATATATCGCAACATCCGGCGCATTACTATAAATTATTCCCTTAATCAAAGTTATAACAGTAGACATTCTTATATATATATAAGGCAGTCCAACAAAAAAAACTGTCAACTCAAAACAAAATCATTATGTTAACTACAGTAATGAAGAAAATCTATAGTCAAGACACCATTACCATAATACATAAGAAAATATTAAAAAGTACTATAATGAAAGGTTCACTTATTTTTTGCAATTGATTCCCACAGCACAAAACCAAAATCTTGACTGGTAATCAGCCGTTTTCATACTCATCATGTTTTCATTAGCATTTGACCGTCTGATTATCTCGCTTCTTCATGGACAACTGTTTTGCATATTAAGAATATGAAAGAGAAANAAGAATATGAAAGAGTGTTGATACAAGTGCATATAAAACCAATTGGTTAAAAGAAAAAAATAGGGTACCTTCTTTTATGAAGTTGATTGTTTCTGCTTGCCAATCACAAGGTGGTGCTGTCA
The DNA here is from genome assembly GCA_014162995.1 of Artemisia annua. Lineage (NCBI taxonomy): Eukaryota > Viridiplantae > Streptophyta > Magnoliopsida > Asterales > Asteraceae > Artemisia > Artemisia annua. The sequence goes on along the minus strand of LBNU01010901.1, from coordinate 16,010 downwards.
ACAATGAATTCAAGTCAGGGAAGTGCTTTTTGGTTTTAGAAGCAGAAGTCAGCATAATCTGAACATTAATTTTGCCTTGATCCTCTTGTTGAAGTAGCTTCTCATATGTAAACTGAAAAATAAATGGCAAGATAATATTATACATATAAATGATATACAGAGTATCTACTTAATTAGGGTCGATAAACAGAATCTAAGCCATGTTAAGTGAAATAATCGATAATTTTTGTGGGATTTTTAGGAGACACCCTATAAAGGTTAAGGAGCATTCCATTAAAGAAAGTACCAACAATACTTACTTTGATAAGATGGCTCCATTCTTCGATATCAGTACAAGAAGAGTTTGATTCTAAAGTTAGAGACTCAGGACGGCAACACCAAAGAACAGCACCCACAACAGATTCGTAAACCGATACTTCTTTTGTGTAGAGTTCTAGCTCAACATGATCAAGCTCATAAGGTGACAACCGAATCACCGTCAGTTCCTCAACATCTATAAGACCCTACAAGACGACGGATAAATACTGTAAACACAACTTTGATACAATATTACTTTATATTATTGCTTGGGTCTAATTAAATAACTCGTCAAATAAAGAAAAGTGGGTAAATACAATACCGCGCCTATGCTCAACTTCAACTCTTTGAAACCAATTTTCTTTTCCAAAAATCGCCTCAAGCTCTGGAACCAGAGACTATCAACAAAATCATCGGGTTCACATTCCATACGTGCTTTTGCCGGGAGTGAATCCATTTTCAAAGAGCGACAACGTCGATATCCTTTGCATCTAAATAAAAGCATATTGGGGGCATTGATATCAATTTTTTCCAAATCACAATTGGACTCAAGCTCAAACCTCCTTAAAGAATGACTTGAGATATTCAGGCTCTTACATTCTTCACTGGGAGACAAAAACAACTCTTCAACAAAGGGAAAGCCAGATGACAAGTCAACTAACCCTTCTGAAGACGGGGAGGGATACCCATAACAATCCAGAGTTGTTAGTTTTCTGCATGAAGCCACGTTCATAGATGGTCCCCGTGTTCCTCCCGAATTCGCCAGGCAAAGATACCATAGATTTGGAGCTTCAATATCTATTCTCTCAAGTTCATCCCAAAACCTTATCCGAACTTGTTGAAGATTTTGAAGTCCGTAAACATAAAACCTATTTACCCCACACCAGTTCCCAACACATAATTCCTCAAGAAAAGGGCAATGCATGAATAGATGCTTCATCACGTCCTCATCTATATGGATGTGATGAAGGTTCAACAACTCCATCGACTTGAATTTGACAGCATCAACCATCAAAGACAGAGCTAACTTACAATTAAATAGTGCCAAATACGTTAATGAAGAAGCGGACAAGATGTTGTCAGAAAGTTCATACATTGGTAGAAGTTGTGATCCTTGTGACGGGTTCATAATAGAAATACCTAACACCTTTACGCCACTCTTAATAACTATATCGAGGCATCTGTCAATAATCCCTACTTCTGTAGGATCCTCAAGCGAGGTAACAATGTCTAATGTGTGGGCACTAGTGACATTTTGTTGGGAAAATCTGGAAATAGTATACTCAACGTACTTGAAAAAACGTTCCCTTAGATCTTTGTATGTGACAGATTCTGGAAAGGTTTCACTAAATTTATGGATATCGAATTCCAAAATGGGGAAGGAAGCTGTTAGAGCATACCAGTTCTTAGACAATACACTCATTCGAACACGCTCTTTAGGTGACTTTAAAAATGACAGGATATGATGACTGATAAACTCAGGAAGCCCTGAAATCCGATCCGTTGTATCATCTACTATCTGATTGTTCTCTTCCATATCCCCAAATTCAATTAACTACAAACTGGTGTTTTGATTGCCCTAGAGAAATATATGCAAAAAACGAGAAATCAGAAATCAGAATCCAAAATATTAGGTTGTGTTTAGTTGAAGAAAAACACTCATATTTTCCATAAAATGTTTTGTACAACAGAAATTGCCTTCAAATAATTCTCCACAAAACAAAAAAATCTGTTTCCTAATTGCATGACACATTTTTGTTGTTTCCTTGTTTTCCTTTGTAACCCAAAAACCCCTTTAATTCCATTCTTTAAAATAGAACAAACATTAAGTAATCCAAATTCTTGCAAAATTAGAGAAACCTAACATTTGGGGGAAATGTAATATAAACATGCATGAACATAATACATAAAGAGAGACTTACATAAATTTTAAGATGTAATAATAAAGGAACAATTATAAATTAAGGATACATTACCACGATGTAGTAATCTTACTGTTTTTATAATCGAAGCAACTTCTTATTCTTCTTCTGGCAGAACATGAACATAAGACATAAAGAGAGACATTAGACATACATCATAAATTAGGGTTTTTCGCACTTACATAAACGGTCCTTGTAAGTGGTGCCAACTGAGGTCGGATCCGGTTGATGGTTCACCAAATCTCAAAGTTTAACCCGTATTAATAATTGGACCCACCCGTCAATCATAGCCCATTTAGACCGGGTGCAGTGGTCGCGTTTATTACCGTCAACATGCGTTGTATTAGTTTCTTTCTTCACCACCAAATATGTGTAAAAAGACCATCAACTTCACTACCTAAACATAAGTTAAACACAAAATATACCTCACAACTAACGCCACAAAATACTCACTCACACAACATAACTTTTTTTTGTTACATGGTAGTGAAGGTTCATCCGCCCGTTATTAAATTCGGTTTCCGGTTTGGATATGGTTTGGCCATCTAAACCGAAAAACGGAATTTATATACATATATATATATATAT
>LBNU01010901.1:2042-12391 GCA_014162995.1 Artemisia annua | reverse complement strand
TATATATATATATATATATATATATATATATATACATATATATATATATACATATATATATATATATATATACATATATATATATATATATATATATATATATATATATATATATATATATTTCTTATATGTTTATATATACAAAAAGACCATTAAAATTTTATCCTAATATAAAAAAAACACTTTTTATGTCGCTTGAAATAATTTTTTTTTCATAAATCTATATAATTAAAATTATTAAAAATATAAATGGTGTAATTTGGGTTATTTGGGTCAACCCGAAAACCGAATCGAATTCAAATTTGTTTTTTAGTTCAATTCGGTTAAATTCAAGTTAGGTTCGGTTCGGTTTTCATTATAGTGAACAATCATAACTAATGAGTCTTAAGTTTTCTCGTCTACCTGTTTATAATAACTCATACACAATATATATATATTTAACTTGTTATCTAGATAACTTGACAAATTAAATATACTAAACAAGTAACATGTTAAGGAATTGACTTATATAACCCGTTTATTCAAGCAAGTTGTCATGTTACACGGGTTAACAAGTTTATCGGATTGATAGGTTGTCACATTTAGCCCTTTTAATACGTATAATCAAATATATTTTTTTAACGGATCGGGTTCTTTGTAAAATAAGTTTCCAACAACCCTATATTTCTACAGCTATAGCTAGGGGTTAGTCGTTCCATACCCCCTCTGGCGAACACCAACACCGTCATGACTTACATTGTAGTGGTGGAGATGAGAGTTAAACATTGTGTTTAAGGGTGTTAATCGGGCAGGGTTGGTCGGGTTCGGGTCAATTTAGGTCAGGTCAAGACTGAAAATATCATACACGAACACGACGCTACTTAGATCTTGTGTTAGTCAGGTTCAGGTCAATTTGGGTCGAGTCCCCTCAGGTCGGGTCCATTTGGGTTCGGGTGAAACATACATATCTTGAAATCAATGAAGAAATCAAAAATATGTGATTGATGAACTCAAATAAGTACATTTTATTGTCATCATTTATCCTATTTACTTGACTTGTTTCACTTTATTATGTATGAGAATCGGTACTTTAATGTTTACTTTAGTGATTCTCAGGTAAAAACAGGTAAAAGGTGAAACTTGACGATTTTGGACTAATTACGGAGCAAAATGAGCAAGATGTCAAAAGTCTACTGAAACCCAGAAGATGCGCCATATCTCACTCAATAGATACGCCGCAATATCATACTTATATAAATTCGAAGACCATTGCCTGACTTTGAAGAATGCGCCGCATGGAGTTCTACCATGCGCCGCATATGAAACTTTGGTCAAAGAAGAAGATCAAGCTCGTTCTACTCCAGATACGCCACATCACACAATTGACATACGACGTATCACTATCAAGACTTCACAAGAAAAAATCCAAGACAACTGAAGGACATGCGCTGCATAAAGATTCAAGTTACGCCGCATCTAAAGGCGGTGTACGAATATTCTAGAATATAATAAGCTTGGACCCCACGCGAAGTTAAGTCAATGCGCCGCATATGTTCATTACATGCGCCGCATCGAACCCTCAGACAGAAACTATAAATACCCCAAGACCTAGACGAATTTTGTGTGCACCATAACCCTAAGGAGGCAAGTTTAAACGAACAAGCAACACAAGACACACCCCAAACGAAGATCTTAGAGCTGTAAGAAGGTCCTGCATGTATTTAATTCATTAAGTAGTTTTGTTTTATTGTAATAGTAAGCTTTAATTCATCAGGATTGATGGCCGGTAGTTTGTGAGTACGCAAAATCAAATGCCCGCATTAAAATTGCTTTCCCATCGATTAAAGTTTATATGTTTGATATCTTTGGTGAATTTATATTAGTGCATTGATTACCTCTGTGTCTAGCTGAGCACTGCTTGGGCTGCCATACCCCTTCCTCGCCTATTTACTCCGATGTCTTTGGATAAGTAGGATATTCATAAGTAATCATTAAGGGTTTACTCACCGATATAATGAAACCAACGAGTACGGATTAATTATATACACTTCATATAAAACTAGCAATAAAACAAGTGACAAGCAGCTTAATTATCAGAACAGGTCTTCTTATTGTCTCTATTATCTATCTGTGTACGTGTATGCTATTCGCTGATTTGTTCTCATTAGTATTTACTGTTTAATTAAATAACCAAATTGTGCCAGTCTCTCAGGCTGAACCCCTTTCGCTAGATTAGATTGTAAAACTAACTTAGATATTAAAATACTGATTAGGATAACTAGATAATACGTTCCACTCTTAGTGATCGACACTCTGCTTACCATTATATATTTACTGACCGGGTACACTGCTCGTTAAGTGTGTGTATTATTGATAAGTCGGCTAAATATAAATGTAAAACTTGAGTAGGCATTAACACTGCTAAACCGCAACGACACATCACGCGCATCAAGGTTTTTGGCGCCGCTGCCGGGGAGTGAATTGTTATTATCTGTTAAAATTTATTAGTATTCTAATTAGTTTTTCTTTTTATTAGGTTTTTAGACACTAACCCCTAACTTGTTGTATACTAGATAGATTGCATTCATTGTATAATTTGCATATTTACTGTTTTTGTGTGTTTTTTTTTCTGTAAATTTTCTTTCCTTTGTACTTACTAACGTTGTATTGTGCAGATACAAACGATACGGCGCATCTGTTTCTCGGATGCGGCGTATTGCGTTTTATTTTTTNGGGAGTGAATTGTTATTATCTGTTAAAATTTATTAGTATTCTAATTAGTTTTTCTTTTTATTAGGTTTTTAGACACTAACCCCTAACTTGTTGTATACTAGATAGATTGCATTCATTGTATAATTTGCATATTTACTGTTTTTGTGTGTTTTTTTTTCTGTAAATTTTCTTTCCTTTGTACTTACTAACGTTGTATTGTGCAGATACAAACGATACGGCGCATCTGTTTCTCGGATGCGGCGTATTGCGTTTTATTTTTTGTAAAATACAACGCGTTTAATAACTCGAGTATGACGTATCTTTCCCCAAGATACGGCTTATTCTGTTTAGAATTTTTTGAAACCCTAACGCCATGCGACGCATCTGTTTTAACAGATACGGCGTATTTAATATTTAAATTAAAAACAGTTTTTGAATTATTAAACAGAAGCGACGCATCGATTTTTATCGATACGGCACATTTACTAAACCAAAAATCTTGTATTTTGAAACGTAACAAAAATACGGCGCATTAGCTTCTGCTAATACGGCGCATTTAATTTTTATAAATATAATTGATTTTTGATATCTGACAGGTACGGCGCATTCTAATTCAAGAGCGGCGTATCTATTTTCTGAAAAATAAAAGTCTGATTTAATTTTAACGTAATAAGATACGGCGTATCCTTTTTCAGGGATACGGCGCATCGTCTGCAGATATCAGCAACTTTTACTTTTCGTATTCCGGTTTTCGTTGTTAATTCTCTTATATAATACCTTCTTGAACAAATCCTACTGATAGTTCTATACTAATTTTAGGAAGCACCTGAAACAACAATGCTGCCAACAAGGGATATTACGCAAGCTAACAGTAGTACCAAGATTGCCAATCAATGGTACGAAGGGAACCGCAAGTTTGGTGTCAATGGGAAATTTCTCAAATTGCTACGAGACAATACCTTTCAAGGATTCTGGAATGATAACGCCGATCAACACGTGGAAAGGATCCTTGAAATTGGTAAACTCTACAAAACAAGGAATATGACCTATAATCAATTCATGCTCCGTGTCTTTCCAAATACGCTTACAAGGGAAGCAATGCATTGGCTGGACTTCGAACTCGACAAACCTGTTGACAGTTGGGTTGAACTTAAAATAAAATTTTTGGAGAAGTTTAGCCGTGATTTCACCTATTGGCTAAAATCTAAATTTCTTTTCCCTGAGAAGATGAATTCGTCTCTGAAGAACGAACTCTGGACTTACTGGAGAACAGGGAATGACGAAGAGGAAATAGACAACGAAGAGGGTGAATTGTTTAGGATTGAAACAAACTTGTTTGATTATGAAACCCCTCTATGCAAGGAAGTTAACGAATTTAACTATTTGTTAAAAGTCGATATTGATGTGCTCACTGGAGACTTACTTGGATTCAAAACTTTTGATGCATTCAAGAATACTTGGTTATATGAATGGAATGATCAAATTCCATGGGTTTCCAATAAGTCAGTATTTTATGAACTAGTGCATAGCTGCGAGCCCATTTGCTTCAAGGACGGAACTTGTCAATGGCCAAGCTGTGATTGGAGGAATGACGGAATCTGTAATGAGGGGAATTTAATTGGCATGACACAAAACGGAGATGATATTAGTTTTGCAGATTACAGTTGGTATGACTTGGTTGAAGATGGTGAAAGGAAAAACGAAGCCTTACAAGAGAAAGCAAGAATCGAAGGACTTAAGGAACTTTGCAACCCTAATGACATGACATTTTTGGAATGGGTACATAGAAGCTTCAAGGATTATACAAAGCTTGACCAAAGATTACAATGGAAACTTCAGAAGGAATGGGACAGAATTCAAGGGAATTGTAAATCAAGCAGTGAGGAAACTTACCATCCTATTGAAGATGTTATGGGAAATCTTCCTGAATCAAATAAAGAAATTTATGAAGAACTAACAGCCGAACTCTAAAAATACCTTAATCAAGAGTCTAGCTTTGTCAACAATGATATTGAATCATTCAAGAAGAGGAAATGTCAACTTCTCGGGATACCATATCAGAAACCTCAGAACTCTACTACTGAAAGATTTGAAGTGATTAAGTATTCCTTTGGACCAATGGAAGAGTATGCCGCTATCAAGATTGCCGAATCTAACGAGCTTACCCGATCCAAAGAGAATGTTGCAGAAATATATGGTAATATCTTTCGAATGAAGGAAGAAGGATGGCACGTTGCAAGAGAAAAATAGAAGCTGAACGTGAGTCTAACTTGAAGACTCTGGAATAAAGACAAGTGCTGACCGGGAGACAACCCGGAACTTTTTATCTATTTTCTGTTTTGTGTCGAGTCTGTCAGACCTGCAGAAGATGCGGCGCATCTCCACCATGGAATGCGGCGTATCATCTGCACTGGTCATATCTTATTTTATTTTTTTGCATTTTTATTTTTCGACTTTAAAACATTCTGTCAGTTTATTTAATGCGGCGCATCCCTGTTTAAGGATACGACGCATCTTTTATTCTGATCCGTACTAATTCCAGGCTCGATACGGCGCATCTTCTTCTATAAGATGCGGCGTATCGACTGACCTGATAATTTACAGTTTTATTTTTTAGGTTTTATTTTCACTAACTACTAATGTATTATGCAAGTTTGAACCTTCTTGACTCAGGTGTGTTGAAGTCTAGGTGGTATTATAGATTCCTGAACTTTCTGTGGAAACATCATTCATGAAGCTTAATCGTTCTAATCCACAAGAAAGTTGATCTTTGCTCGTAAACGCATAATGGAGGATCATTCCGAGCAAATATCAGGGAAGTTTCTCTATTCTAATTCTTTTAATTTCCAGTTTTTAACGTTTAAAACAAACAACGAGGACGTTGTTTAACTTAAGTGGGGGGATGGAGAATTAGAACACTAATTTGTCCAAACTTTTTCAAAATATGCTTAAAATACACTTAATATATCAAAATTTTTAAAAAAAATTAGCCTGTTTTTGTTTAAGTCTAAATTACATAGCCGTACACATAACATTATTTTTGCCTAAAATCAAAAACTTTAGTGTGCTGGTGACTTGTAAACTTTAGAACTTTGCTTGTATACTATTCAAGACCACCATAATGAGTATTATCGATATAATTGGAGTGACTTGTCTAACTTGGTAAAATTCTAGGATTACACCCAAAAAGCCTTTATATGTTATGTAATATTAACTAACTACACCGGTTAGTTAACCCTCGTATAAACCCTTTTGTTACTCTCACTTTTAGGGTAAGATACCCCTAGAAAAACCCTTAGAGCCATTCCTTTCATTTCTTACACCTTTGTTAAAATGTTTCGTTACACCCTTACACCTTAGCCTACCCTGTAGATTGAAATCCGTGGTTAGTTACTTTAGGCAAAGTGTGTTTCCTTACATTACCTGTGTTCGCGTGCGTAATTCATTATCTTTGGTTAGGTCGGAAAATTGCACAATGCAATTGGAGTGAAAGTACATATTGTATATTTTTAGTTTATTTTTCGTGTGTTTACTACTTTCACTATTACGATTATTTCTGAAAGTTATGAAAAGTATGGAAAAATTATCCGGAAAAATCGTGATAGAAAAAGTTGTGAAATTTTACACAAGTAAAAAAAATCGAAAAAATAGAAAAGAAAAAGAAAGAAGAAAAAGTTGGAAGTTTGTTTTAACCAACTTATGTAAAGTTTTGTAAAGTGGAAGATATCACCACTATTTATTGTTGTATATTATATTTAGGATTGAATGGGAGTTGGCCGTTTCGGGAACGCCAACTAAGGTTATTCTTTGTTTAAGATTTTGTTGAGTATAATTCGTGTCTACCTAAAGCGTGAGTTACATGAGTCAAAAGCGTGAGTTATTCAATGATATGAGTCTTAGTCATGGGATGGTTGGGAAAGTAATTAACCACACCTAGGATTTTAATCTATTTGTTTTGTTCATTTTTATTTTACACCAATTTATACCCCAAATATTATCCATACCCTATATCATTCTTCATCCGAACCTTTGATTTATTGAGATTAGGGATTTGAGCAATCTTAAGTATCGTAGTCGTGAATTCGGCTATGTATTTATGATTTTGTCGCCCTTTTTGATATAATATTATTGGTAAAGATTACTTGGTCCTATCTTTAGCCTATTCGAGTTAAGGAATTGAGCAATTGCGAGTATTGTGGTCGTGGATTCAATCATGTATTCGTGATTTTGTCGCCTTTTCTGGAATATGAGATCGATAGAGATTAAACAGGATGATCAACCCTTAACCAACTAACCCATTTTACCGCTTTAGACTTGTTACTCCTTAGCTTTAGTGGGGGAGATGCGTATACTTGTCAAGCTTATGATAGAATATTCGTCACAACTAGCAACTAGACGATTTAGAATTGTTTTGTATTGAAAAATTATTTTGTTTCTACTTCGTTAAGTGGTTGGTTGTGTGATTATGATAAAACGAATACGTGCTTAACTATTAAAAACAAATCCTAATACCTTTTAGGATACATTTTCATAAGATTCAATTTAAGGTTTACTTGGGGACAAGTAAAGTTCAAGTGGAGGGATATTTGATGAACTCAAATAAGTACATTTTATTGTCATCATTTATCCTATTTAATTGACTTCTTTTACTTTATTATGTATGAGAATCGGTGCTTTAATGTTTACCTTAGTGATTCTCAGGTAAAAGGTTAAACTTAGTGATTTTGGACTAATTACGGAGCATAATGAGCAAGATATCAAAAGTCTACTGAAACCCAGAAGATGCGCCGTATCTCACTCAATAGATATGCCGCAATATCATACTTAGATGAATTCGAAGACCATTGCCTGACTTTGAAGAATGCGCCGCATGGAATTCTACCATGCGCCGCATATGAAACTTTGGTCAAAGAAGAAGATCAAGCTCGTTCTACTCCAGATACGCCGCATCACACAATTGACATACGGCGTATCACTATCAAGACTTCACCAGAAACAATCCAAGACAATTGAAGGACATGTGCCGCATAAAGATTCAAGTTACGCCGCATCTAAAGGCGGTGTACGAATATTCCAGAATATAATAAGCTTGGACCCCACACGAAGTTAAGTCAATGTGCCGCATCTGATCATTACATGCGCCGCATCGGACCCTCAGACAGAAAATATAAATACCCCAAGACCTAGACGAATTGTGTGTGCACCATAACCATAAGAAGGCGAATTCAGACGAACAAGCAACACAAGACACACCCCAAACGAAGATCTTAGAGCTGTAAGAAGGTCCTGCATGTATTTAATTCATTAAGTAGTTTTGTTTTATTGTAATAATAAGCTTTAATTCATCAGGATTGATGGCCGGTAGTTTGTGAGTACGCAAAATCAAATGCCCGCCTTAAAATTGCTTTCCCATCGATTAAAGTTTATATGTTTGATGTCTTTGGTGAATTTATATTAGTGCATTGATTACCTCTGTGTCTAGCTGAGCACTGCTTGGGCTGTCATACCCCTTCCTCGCCTATTTACTCCGATGTCTTTGGATAAGTAGGATATTCATAAGTAATCATTAAGGGTTTACTCGCCGATATAATGAACCAACGAGTATGGATTAATTATATACACTTCATATAAAACTAGCAATAAAACAAGTGACAAGCTGCTTAATTATCAGGACAGGTCTTCTTATTGTCTCTATTATCTATCTGTGTACGTGTATGCTATTCGCTGATTTGTTCTCATTAGTATTTACTGTTTAATTAAATAACCAAACTGTGTCAGTCTCTCATGCTGAACCCCTTTCGTTAGATTAGACTGTAAAACTAACTTAGATATTAAAATACTGATTAGGATAACTAGATAAAACGTTCCACTCTTAGTGATCGACACTCTGCTTACCATTATATACAAACTGACCGGGTACACTACTCGTTAAGTGTGTGTGTTATTGATAAGTCGGCTAAATATAAATGTAAAACTTGAGTAGGCATTAACACTGCTAAACCGCAACGACACATCACGCGCATCAGTGATCAATGGCAACAANTAGATAAAACGTTCCACTCTTAGTGATCGACACTCTGCTTACCATTATATACAAACTGACCGGGTACACTACTCGTTAAGTGTGTGTGTTATTGATAAGTCGGCTAAATATAAATGTAAAACTTGAGTAGGCATTAACACTGCTAAACCGCAACGACACATCACGCGCATCAGTGATCAATGGCAACAATATCACTAGGAATTCAAGAATTAGAAACAGAATTCGCAATGATTTGTTATTAAGCTGTTATGAGTTTGTTACAATGAATTTGAGAGAGAAATGTGTTTTTACAACAGAACTTGATTACTAGAAATGATTACAAAGTGAGGATTTAACTGGATATGAAGTTGGGTTGTAACAGACTTTGGTGCCCAATTCCTATTTTGACTTTTGGCCTTTGACTTTCTATATTTGACTTTTGCTTTGACTTCTCAATTCAGCTTGTATCAACTCCATCTCCCTTGAAAAACTTCTTGACCTCAAGGAGTAGAGTCAAAATCAGGAAACCTTTCAAGCAAATCACCATAAATCTCCCAAGTAGCTTCTTCAATAGGCTTATTAGTCCACTGTATGAGCACATACATCACTGGCCTATTGTTTCTTTCACCCAACCTTCTTTCCAATATAGCTTGTTGCTTGTACTCCAGCAGCCCATCTTTTCTTAATTGAGGCAATTCTCCCATTTGTTGGTTATTTCCATGACATTTCTTTAACTGAGAAATATGAAAAACTGGATGAATTTGACTGTGAATGGGTAGCTTCAACTTGTAGGCCACTTCACCAATTCTTTCTGATACGGATTCAAGCCCAATAGAAGAACCCCCGGGAAGCTCGTCAAGCCCTGAAGGGCTGGTTGAAAGTGGCTAGGTCGACACCAATTTTACAAGATCCAATCCAACCTATTTTGATTAAGTTATTTCATGATTCTTGAAGATTATTTGTTTCCTTCTTTTGTGGGATATTTTCCTATTTGGTCGTTTCTTTCTTTATAAGTTGTTTGCTTATTTAAACTTATTGTAATCAAAGGTTGGGTTGTTAATTTTGAAATAAAGAAATCTCTTTCATCGTTAAACCAGGTTTTTGTGTTTAATCATTCCCGTTGGCCGGAGTTCGACCGTCGATTGGCGACTTGGTTGGCCAAACGTCATCGCCGCTAGGTTTAGCCTAGGATATCTTGTCCGCTTTTATACGAATCCGTATCAAGTGGTATTTAGAGCTCAGGAAATCTCAAGATGTCGGAGAACGGAGATCATCGTCGCCAAGATCATAGATTCGCCGCCAGAGGCAACGAACATGACGAACGTGATCCTCGCGATATCGAGATTGAAAGACTTCGTCAAAGGGTTCGTGAACTCGAAATCAATCCTTTTAATAGGTACGAGAGACAGTTTGAAGACACATCAAGCGATTCAACCGTGGAAGAAGATGAAAAACGAAGGTGATGAATTTGAAAAAAAAATCACTAGCGTCCACAACGCCGACCGACCCCTCGTGTACGACATCGTCGGCCTTCACCATCACAACGCCGTCATCATACACCAGCCCCACCAACTGTAGATCCTGTCTGATCGTTGGGTATTCGAACCGAGATCCCAGAGTTTGAAGGACGTTTGTG
>LBNU01010899.1:120627-155643 GCA_014162995.1 Artemisia annua | reverse complement strand
AGTAATCTGTAAACATTCATTTTGCAAGCATTATATCTTTAATTGTTTTATTTCTAAGTCTGGAATTACATCTAGTTGTGAGTTGTCTTTGTTCGGTTTGATGCTTTGGTTTTCGTGTTTGCTTTTTCAGGTTAACAGGTTATTTTGGACAAAGAGATGATTTATATTTCGGAAGGGAAGCTTTGAGCGTTCATCTTTCTTGGAAGAAGATCTAACCATGTTACCTCACTATCCACATCATACGAATCAGGGGAGTATTTGATTTCATTCTTTCATTTTATTTACTTTTACGTCTTCTATTTGAACATTGGGGACAATGTTCGAGTTTAAGTGTAAGGGGGGTAAATGAAGGCACCTTAGAGAATACAATTGCATTTGATTTTTGTTTGTTTGATAGTAAATTTGTAATAAAACCAAGAGAAATATTTGTTAGGGTAATTTTAGCGCCAATTTAGAATTTTTTACAACATTTAGAAGTGAAACCTTGGTCTTAATAAGCGTCTCATGGATATGAAATTATATGACTAGCACAAAACCGCACCACTAAAAAATTTCTCCCCCAAATATGTGAGGTTCGCCCATAGAATTGGTAGGAAAAACATCCATCTTTGATGCTATGATGTGAGTACCAGTAGCACTTAGATTCTAGAACTTGCGTTAGGACCATCTCGATCAAATCCATAAGTGAGACTACATTCGTGTAGTTAAGATCTACTACATGATAAGAGGCATTAGGATTAACCCTTTGTTTTACACCCGTGTTTTTGTTATAGTTACATTGGCTACATTGGTCAAGTAATTTTCTCAAACCCTTTGCGATGTACCCATTTTTGGTACACGATACCCCTAGTTACCCCTCCGAGCATATCTTTTCGTTTCGACCTTTGAGCATCTTACTCAAAGTGAGAATTTGTTACACCACACTTAAATGTACACCCAAATCACCTTAGCCTACCTTGTATGCACTCACCTTTAGTGCATTATTGTGACAACATTTGTTAAACCCTTTGTTAGTTATCTAGTCGATTACATGGTTGCTAAGTCGAGTCATATCCTTGTATGTTTTGGGACGATTAGGACTCATGGGTAAAGTACTAGTGTAATGGAGTAATGGGGAAGAACAACATTATTACCCCCATATGTGCTAAATATTTTAAAAGTACTCCAAGTTTTTCAATTATCTTAATTCGAGTCATTAGATTAGTAATTGTAAAGTTATGTAAAAGTTCAAGTGTAAGGGGAGAACCGAGGCCCCTATGATGTATTATTTTGGATGGTAGGGCAAGAGTGTATGAAAAAAAAATCGTAAATCAAAAAAAAAATATATATATATACAAAAAAATCAGAAAAAGAAAAGTAGAAAAAACATACGGACTACCATCCTGTTTCCTTTTATGTTTCTTTTAAGTTTTTGTTATTTTGTTTTTAGCTTAAGATTGAGTCGAGTCTTGGCTTAGCAACGTTGTATAGTGCATGTATTTGATCATGATAATTAACTCGCCACCATTAAAATACCCTTTATTCCAACCAAACCGTGTTTATCATATCCCTACACCTTACATTACAACCCTTTTTGAAAGCCCTCTTTGATAGTTTATCTTAGGTGCTTACGCCTAGTGGAGGAGTAATGGATCCTCTCCCAAGCCTATGGTAATCTATTTGCTATGACAGGTAGTGAGAGATATTTTCCGTTTTCATTTATGAGATATAATTCTATGATACTTGAGAGATGAGAATATTCAAACACTATTTGTGAGGTGCTAGTCTATGATTTCCGTGCTTGTTATGATTAGGGTCGAATGACTATTTGTTGTAATTACTTTTATATTTGTGTTAAATGACCCCTAACTCATATTTTGATTGGAATAAAAGCTCATTTGCTTGAGGACAAACAAATCTCAAGTGTAAGGGTATTTGATGAGACGAAAAGTGTACCCGTTTTAAGGGGTCATTTAAGCCCTAATTCGAGTAAATGTGATCAAATATTGCCCTAAATCGTTCCTTTTGTCATTTTAGGTACTTTTGAGAAGAATTCTGGAAAACATGCAAATTTGGACGTTTTTGGAGCATAAAAGTGAAGAGAACGACAAAGTCTCAAAAGAAGTTGGATTTCCTACCTGGCGGCGTCAGAGTCACAAGGTGACGCCGTCAGCCAACGTTGACAAAGGAGTAAAATCAGATTACACTAGACACCCTATGAAGAAAACAAGATGTTTACACCTGAAGGCGTCAGGTGTTAGAGGAAGTAGGCCGTCAGGTGTAATGCTAAAGAGTGACGGCCCAGAGTGAATTAAAGGGTGACGGCGTCAGAAGTAGATCTAGGCCATCTGAGAACCCTAGTGGCGGCGAGCTGACGGCGTCAGAACCTATAACCTGACGCCGTCAGAATGTGTTTTCTATATATACTTTTCTATTTTTCCTTCATTAGTGTAGAACTTTTGGTGCAACTTTGGGCAAAACCCTAAAGACGAATTTGGCTGTAATTTTAAGGGTTTTTCACCCTTGAATCCTTCATGTTCAATTAAAGATAAGTCCTCACTTAAATTAATCAATATGTCTATGTGTTGGTTAATTACATCTTATGCTTGTCTTTCAATTAATATGCTAGGCTAGATTTTTCTTGTGTTTGCTTAGATCTAATGAAACCTAACTATTAATTATTGGTTGATTGGTGTGTTGTTACTTGTCTTGGATGAATGCTCCATCGATGTTAGGCTTAAGAAAACTGGCAATACTCCTATATGGTAATATGCTTGAACGTCTTAAGAAACATGTAACTAATGCGTACTAGGTTATTAAGGTAGTATTTAACGCATGAGCCACTGTTTACAATCCCTATGATTATGTGTACGCATAGTTGTAGGAGGAGATAAGAGCTCATAGAATTGGGGAGATATGTACGCCACCCCATGAATTGTTAAGGAATACACCCGTCATCCACGCAATTAATACACACACCAATTGACCGGTAAAAGATAGTTAGGGAGTAAGGAAGTCTAAGTAAACACATTTGTCTCCATATAAGTTTTCACAACCACAATAGTTTAGCTATTTTATTTTTATTGCAATAGTAGTTTTTGGGTTAGTTGACTAGCAACTAATTCCGCCCACTCCCCCAAAAATATAAAAATACAAAAAATAATCTTCCTTCGCCCTTAGACCTATTAGAGTAGCTTTTCTAACCTAACGAACACTATTCCCTGTGAGAGAACGATCAATCCCCCGTACTTACCATTACACTATACTACACCGACCAGGTACACTGCCTGGTGGGATTGCAAGCCTCTTGAGATCCCTTGAGAGGTAAAACCCGTTGCGTGGTCGCAATCCCACGTCATCACCCTATCATACATATACCTGACTTAGTTTCACTGTCAACATCAGTAAGTAAGTCGGTGACATGGATGTCAGAAGGGTGGCCAACAAGTTTTCCAAGTTCTCCTCGGAATCGAGAAATAGTATTAAGTAAGGGTAAATAGTGTTGTCGAGCTCCGAAGTTAACTTCCTGGCGGCGTGACTCTTCAAAACCACAAGAAGTGATGAAGAATGTGTCGTTATAAAGCCGTGTTCCGAAAGTAGGTGTTCCAAGGTGACACGTTATGAGGTGGAAGGTTAAAGTCATGTTCTAATCAACTGGTATGTTTTCAAGCTGTGGATTACGAAGCGACGTAGGTGTTCCAGAAGTATGGTCGGCAATAACTGGCGCATGCTTATACTATCTACAAACTACGAAGAATCATGTACACTTGCATTATACTGCATAATATGATTTAAAAGATAAAAATTTGTGATAAGTGAATTCAACGAATTGCATATTGGTCTGTAACAAAATATACAACGTACTTGGATCGAGAGATCCATTATACAGCGAAGGAAAGCCAAAGAATTACGTGATTACCAACACACAAAACTCTTCGAAGAAATCTTATGGAGGAGCTTTGGCAATAACAACAACAAAAGTAGTTTATTGATATTTTATGTATTTTTGGCTTGAGCCATTACAGAGTGGGTTTTTGAATTTATGAGTGAAAATAGGTGTTTTGCTGAGGTGGCATGATGTGTCACCCAAACGGGGTCATGGCTTGAGACATAACACCCGGAGCTCTAACCAAACATGAACGTGGATGTTTTTACCCAAACATGTTTATTCATAACTCAAACTAGTGTTTTTTCCCCGAATTACCACACTATACAAAATCTTTTAAACAAATATGATTCATATGTATGCAATAACGAAAAGGGAGATGATACACACATGAAGTTTTGATTTGCACACTTTAATATAGAGCGAGTAACAATTAAGGGTATGTTTGGCGAAAGTAACTGTTGCTTGAACTGGAGATGGTGCTGGTGCTGGAGATTATAAAAAGAGATTATTTTTATAAGCTACATGAAGTAACCTTTGGTTTTAAGTGATTATGGAAGATTATTTTTTTTAGAATCTCTTATAAGTTATGTCTGCCAAACAAAGATTATTTTTTAAGTAGCTTATTTTTTTGTAAAAATAAGCATAATCTCTCAACAATCTTGTGTGCCAAACACAGCCTAAATCAGAATATATTTACAATATAAGTGTTTAATCCATATGTTGGAGTGTCGCAATTAAAAAGTTAATTTTACAAATAATTTCTTTTAGGGAGATGAAGAGTCGAAGGAGGGTGTGCATGTAATGTGTAAAATCAACGTGGAAAAAGGAACATTCAACCCTGAAAATTGGGAACTAGTCATTACTGATTACAAGGTCCCATTTTTTGCCACACCATCAGGTTTCCGTAATTTCTCATTTAATTCCCTCTCATTTTCTTCTATCATTTCCCTTTTTTCATGTAAATTTCCACATTTTGATCACAAAGGTATATTTACTATTATGTTATATTATGTTATTTATTTAATATGATGGTTTGAAATTTGTTAGGTTATTAGTTTATAGATTGTTTTGTGGTTGAATTTCAGGGTGATAGTTGATATTATTGTATGTAAGTTTGATAAGGATAATGCCTAACAATAAAGCCCATAACGTGGATTCGAAGAACAACACGGGTGATTCGAAGAACAATAATGTTGATATGAAAATGAATAGAGCTGAATCCAAAAACAACAAATTTGATTGGAAACGTAACTATTCTGATGTGAAAAGTAACCATGATTCCAAAAGCAATGTTGATTCTGTTTCTCAGGTATGACTTATCTGCGATATTAATTATAAAATCTCTTTTGTTAATGTAATACCGTTTTATAAATTGAGCAATTTGTAAATTTATTTTTTGTTAGGGAGATGGTGGTGGCGATCATATATCACATTCTTCGGGTGCTGCTCAGCCACCAGAGAGACAATATTCTCGAGAGTTTTCTTATAATGGAAACAAGGTAGTTTCTCATGTCATTGCTATTTTCTCATATAGAACAAACAACCTTTGGTCTAACGGTAGCAAATATGCCTTTTAGGGTTCTTGTGCGGTCAGAAATGTGAGTGTATGTTCAACGTTGCTAATATGGGTTCAATTGTCACTTAGGACATGTGTCCATGTGTTTTTTTGTAGTTGGCGTTTCAATAATATATTTGTTTTTCTTCAATATAACTTTGAAGTAGGGATTTAAGGTTGGTTGAATATACATATAAACGTTAGTTTTGTTATATGAATGGAGTTTTGTACATTCACGAATATTATGCGGTATGGTCCAATACCTGTTATTTGGATTGTGCACGATGCTTAAGTTTTAGTGATTTGTGAAAAGTGTTTCTTTTCTTTTCTGATTCTTCAGCGAAAAAGAAAAGTAGAGGCTCACTTACAAAACTGGGATATATGATTTCGGATTTAGCTTTCCTTTTATCCTTGCTCAATTCTCTGCATAACTTTACTCGAAGTAGTGAATTTAATCATATCACCATGTAAATCTTTATATTGGTCATATGATGTGTAAGTAGTGAAAATACTAAAGTTTAGGTAATTTAATAATTGATGGTTTGCAGGTTTACAAGACCGGGCCATTATTTTTGTCGTCGAAAGGTATGTTATCTTCATCTCTCTTAAGCTTGTACACGTGGAAAGTAATGCATGTGTTAAGCACCTTCTTATTTTTCCTGAGATAGTTTAGTTTTGTATGCTAATATGATGATTTCAAGAGCTATAATATTATTCCTAAACATTGTAACTGTAAATTACTGAGAATCAGACCTTTATATTCAAAAAAAATTGTTCTTTCTGCATTCCTGATAATTTCGAAATATTCATACCATTCTTTTCTGCTTCTGAAGTCTTTAACTTATTCATTTATACAGGAATTGGGTGGACTTCATGGAAGAAAAGGTGGTTTATTTTAACAGAAACCTCATTGGTCTTCTTTCGGAGTGATCCAGTAAGTTGCGTTGCTTGTTCTCTTCTCAGTTTTTAGTTTTTTATGTATGCAGCTTGTAACATGGAAGTTTTAAAATGTTTGTTATTTGCTAAATCACTATTTCTTTGTTTTAACATCTCCTTGTGTCATATCCGATAAGACATAGAACTTTAGAGGACACAAGTATCTTAAATTTTTTTTGGTTCTTTATGCGGTGTTAAGATGGTTAATATAATGTCGAAATTAATAGTTTTATGATATATTTCTATTCAGAATGCAACACCTCAAAAGGGCGGTGAGGCAAATTTGACCCTTGGTGGAATAGATCTCAACAGTTCAGGCAGGTTAGCATGCTGATATTAGTATTTTTTAATTTTTGTTACCTAATGCTTGAAATTTTTATTTTTATTTTGTATTAATGATCTCTTTTTTATACTTGTTTCAGTATCGTTATGAGAGCAGATAGGAAACTCATAACCGTTCTATTTCCTGATGGTCATGATGGAAGAGCTTTTACTCTTAAGGTGTCTTTGATATTTAAAAAATTTCAATTTGCCAAGTTTTAGTAGTATAATGTATAAACTGTACTTCTCCTCCTATTCTCCTAACCTATTTTTTTATATTATTGTTTTGGTTTATATCTCTTGTGTCACATTGTCATAATCACTTTTTTATATGGATTATTGCATTAGCAGTTGTGATGTTTATAGAAATTATGCTTTTCTTATGCACTGATACTAATTGATTTCTCTTTTCGTAGGCTGAAACTTCAGAGGATTTAATCGAGTGGAAGGATGCACTTGTGTTAGCTTTGTCAAACGCACCAAGTGCAGCAACAGTGCAGGGGCAAAATGGGATATCAAAAAGTGACAAGGGTGATACCGCTGATGGTTCTCATGAACAATGTAAGGTTCTTCTCATATATAATAACTTTTATATTCTAGTTTAGGAATACTAGGTATTACTTTAACAAATACTGATCCACAAGTATTATCGCTTGGTGCATAAATCTGTAAAGGCTGATTCTCTGCATAAAATCTAATTAGCTAATATCGTTCACAGTCCTAATTACTTTGCATGTACATTAAAATTGCTTCATGGTCCCGTGTGTTAGTTTTAGTAGCTCACTAACACACACTTATGAACAAATTCACATTAGCTGCTGTACTGATTTTGTTTTATTTCAACAGCTAAAGACCAATCTCCAAGAAAATCAACTGTACTTGGTCGACCGATCTTACTAGCATTGGAAGATGTAGACGGAACTCCATCTTTTTTAGAGAAAGCTCTTTGTTATGTAGAAGACTATGGTAAAATTCTGACTATATTTATTCATAGTATTACCATTCCAATGCCACCATCTGAATCCGTTATCATTTTCAGTTGGCATTTATGTTTAATTCCAGCATGCGCATCTATCTTGTCTTATTTACGCAATGCATTAATTTTTATAAATGTATTACAAGCTCACTTTTGGGAATTTCCAATATGATAAAAATCATGGGTTTTTCTAACTTGTGAGGGCACAAGTTAAGCACACCAAGAGTACCCAAGGGCCCACGAAAAGGTACACAAGGATTCACATAAAAGTACATACAAGTGTACTTTTATGTGAGTCCCTATGTACTTTTGGTGTATTTTTTGTGTGCTTAACTTGTGCCCTAAGGCACAAGTTAAAAAATCATATATGCTTACTATGGTGGTACTGTATTCAAGTTAATATTATTTCATTTGAGTTGAATTATTTATCTCTGAACAACGGGATTGTTACAGGAGTCAATGTAGAAGGAATATTGAGGCAGGCAGCTGACGTGGATGACGTTGAGCGTCGCATTCGAGAATATGAACAAGGTGAGTAAACGAAACACTTCTTTGACTTAATATTGCAAAATAAATAAATGTTCCACTTTCTGATGAAGTTTTAATCCAGATAGTGAAATGTTCAAAAATATTCTCGTTGTTATAAACCATGGTTTTCAATCGAGTATGGTATTTTATAGGAAAGACCGAGTTTGGTGAAGATGAGGATGGACATGTTATAGGAGACTGTATCAAGGTATGTCGATTAGGTTAACTAACTTAAATTATTATACTTTTTAATTTAGGGTGCAACACTATTACAGTCTTGTGTTCTTCATATATATTTTATTTTACAATCATTAAAATTTGACTAATGTACCTTACTATATGTTTCAGTTTGTCCTCCGGGAGTTACCATCACCCCCCGTCCCAGCATTCTGCTGTGCTGCTTTGCTAGAAGCATATAGTAAGTTTTGTCACTTTTACAATTTCAAACTTTTTTATACAATACTCCAAAAGGAAAGTGCTAAAAGGGATCACTTACATATTTCTATGCTCATGGTTAGAAACTGATCGGGCCACAAGAATCAGCGCCATACGTTCAGCTATTTGCGACACCTTCCCAGAACCAAATCGCCGATTATTACAGAGGTAATTAGTAACCAGATTCTTGGAATTCTTTAATTTTCTAGAATGCTTGTAGGTAATACTTCTTTGTGACACAGTTATTACTATTGGGTGAATCACGTGTATGATTATTTGCAGGATATTGATAATGATGGAAGCTGTTGCTGAGAACAAAGCTGTGAACCGAATGAGCGTTTCAGCAGTCGCAGCTTGTATGTCACCACTACTACTTCGGCCACTTTTGGCTGGTGAGGTTGAGCTGGAAAAGGGATCGGATATGGGTGGTGATGGGTCTGTTCAACTTTTACAAGCCGCTGCAGCAGCTAATCATGCTCAAGCAATCTGTATCACCCTGGTTGAAGAATATGATAAAATATTTGGGGTAAACTTTTGATTAGTTTTCTGTTATTACCTTAATCCAATGATGCTTACAAGAAAGAAAGTTAAGATGGGCAGCAGGTCTTAACTCTTGAGGGCAGGGCAACTTGTTACACTGAATTTGGATTGACCAGCAAACACCTTTTTGTCAATTTGATAGAATTGATTTATAAGGAAAACTCAATATGCTTATTATGACTGAAAAACTAGCAGACTTTGGCGACTTAAAACCTGTTTGACCTGTACCTTTTGTAGCTGTTTTATTCAATTCTTTCAAGATAATACACAACACAAACCGACCAAAGTAAATTCTGCAAATTGACACCATTTACTATAGATATTGATTGTAACAAGAAGGTATTTTCAGGAAGAGGACATGTTAAGTGATCTATACTCTGACTCAGACGACTATGATAGTGAGAGTGGAACTGATGAGTACTACGAAGATGATGAATACAGTGAAGACAATAACAATGGAAATAACTATGAGGGTTCTGGCTCTTTTGAAGAAGAATCAGAACATGGTTCAAGTAGTAGTTATAGTGAGAGTGAAGATGATGATTATCACACAAAGGTTCGATTTTCGGACTATATATTATAAAACTATTGATAATATTATATTTTAAAATATAGTATCTTAATGTTACAAAATGTTTTTGTAAATGCAGGATACTGTTAGCTCAAATGAACTTAGCAATCACTCTAAAGATTCCGTCACTAAGAAAAAAACAATCAAGAGACGAATTAGTGTAAGTATACATATGTAGTTTACAAATCGCTTTTCTGATGTTAAAGTTTTATGGTATTAAATACTTTTTTTTTTTTTTTTTTTTTTGTTGTTGTTGTTAATTGCCAATGTAGGTAAAGAAGGGATCACCCCTGGAACACATTGCATATATAACCGAACAACAGTAAGAAACCTTCAAATGATCAGCATGAATAATTAAGACTTTGGTGGTCTTGGTTAATGTATTTACTAACCATTAAAAACTGACTAATTTTATTCTTGATTTGTTGTTGCCTATCAGGGCTGAGATTGTTATGCTCGAGTCCAATAAAGCTAGACTTAAAGAGAGAATTGAAGCAGAGGTAGTTTCTTCTTATTCTTTTAAGAAAGACAATAATCATAAAGTTTTTTGGCGCTATACTGGATTACTTTATACAGGCCAGACGCAATGCAATTCTGAAGGAGGACTTGGTGAGCAAGAAAAAAGCTTTAGAAATGCGTCGTGTAAATCTTTTGGAAGAGGTATTGGATTGTGTCTGTTAAATCTTTTTCTATGTTTGTATTTTAAATTTCTTTAACACATTTAAGTACTATGTATTTGATTGTTGTGATTTGAAGATTATCTTTTCAATGGACTAAACATTATTTCATGGTCAAATTGCTTATGTAAGTCAATTATAGTTTGGATTTTAAAACCTTAAATGTGTAGGTATCAAGATTAGAGGAAGAGTTGCAGAAAATTCCATTACTAGACTCTACCGATGAAAAAGTCTGTGTTTAATACTCACTTGATTAAGAGTTGTAGAAAAGCATTAAATCATTAACTTCTAGATTTTCTAAAGACAAATGCAGATCCAGAAGACATCGACCAATCAGAGGCCAGTGACCCTGGATTACAGCATAATCAATTGCATGAACAAAATTCGGATGCTACACGTGATTCTTCTAAGCAACAACCACTTTCTCCTGATCATGAAACAAGGTATGGACTATGTCCTAAATGTTTGTTTGTTTATTTATTTTTCATACTTTTTTATAATATGCTTACTTTTCTGTTATTCTAATGTGCAAGCTAATCCAAATTGTCTTTACCATCTAATAATTTTGTGGATGCGCCTTGTTTACAGAAAAGATAAGGAGAAGGATCGAGAAACTACAGCTTCTTCAAATAGGATTAAGGTAATTTATAAGTAGTTTTGATTATTTCTGGATGTAAGAGTTACGCTTTCAGGATAAAAACAGAAACAACTGTTTGATATTTAAAATTTTGGTTATTCTGTGTCAGGACACACACTCTAGCAAGGAACACAGTGAGAAACCTCATTTTCATTCATTTACTAGTAAAAATTATGATCGGGGTATGAGCAAGTCTACATGCTCTAGAAAGCCTCCTCCAAAAGCCGAGGCAAAGACATTTATCCCTTCGCAATGTTCTTTCAGTACTAACTAGCGAACATTGTTTCGGTTTATCAGCTAATCCAGTGAAATACATATGTTTTTGTTTTTAACAGGCAGCTAATCCAACTTCAGCCCTCTCGAAAATAACAAACAGACTCACCTTTTTGAAAGAACGACGCAACCAAATATCTGATGACCTGCAAGACACTGATAAAGATCATAAACTTCCCAAACACAGAGGTAGTAAAAAATGGTCAGAATCTACACAAGGGTCTGATGAATCACACGCACAATCATCAGATAAAGGAAAGGGTTCCGACACCAATTCTCACAATCAAAAAGAGAGTTCAAATCAACAAAGGGATAACTCCATGGATAAGGGAAGATCCGATGATCAGTCTAGATGATCTGTGGCAGCTTTTTTTTTTTATATAGTTTTATAATTCGTTTGCTTACATTACTTTACTATTTTGATAATTTAGTTGGGCTGTGAATTTCTAAATTGAGTGCTGGTTCAAGTGTTTAAAGACGATTTAGTGATAGAAGCTAATGGTTCAAACATGCAAGATTAAGGGAAATGTGAAATTTTGATATGTTTGATGACAGTTTGTAATTGTCTTTATAGTTACTTTGATATGTTGAACAGTTTGTTTGTTAGGATGTTTTATGTAGTCAGTAATATTTTCATATGTAAATGCAACATGTGTTGTTATTTTTGATGTGGATCGACCAGATTAATGATCAAAAAGTTCTGTATGTGTCGATCAAATCTCTAGTAGTTGCTAAATTAACCCGAATGAGTTACATTCACTCAAATGTGTGGGTGATTTTTGAGCTTCTTAAGTTTCAATCTGCTCTAGTTATGATCAACTGCATGTGTTTCCTTTTTGTAAGTGTTGGTGCAATTAAAGTCTGAAACAATTGAATCAACTTTTGTGTAACTTTGGCACGAAAAATAAGCATGCTGTTTGTTGTCACTGATGTTTGCCATGGGTTCGTCGCAAAACTATAGATAAATATGTTATTTTCTTCATACAGTTTAATTTGAACACTATTTCAAAGTCTCATTTCGAACACGCAAAAAAATGGGCTAATTATTTGCATACAATTCCTACATTAATTGAAGAAATTGAGGGATTCATGCATCTCTTCTTGTTTTAATCCACTAGTAATATTATGTATTTGGAGGAAAAGATTTTGTTGTTCCTTTTGCTTTAGAAGCAGTTAATGTATTGTTCCTGCTTCGTTGATTTAATTTGCACATACATGTCCTAATATTTATCAGTGTTCGGCCTTTCTTTGCGTTCTCTAAACATAAATGTTATGAAATGTGGTCGGCACTTGGTGTGATAATACATATCTATCTAGTTTTCTGGTTCTTTTCGGACTACTATGATATGATGTCTACCTTACTGAAAGACGCACGACCCGTGATAAAATTATGGAACCATGTTTGTGTTACAACTTGTTGTCATGTTAGGTTTGGTCTCATCATATGTTTATGCAGTAGTATAATATAAGAAACTAATATTAAGTAATATATTTTCACAAAATCCATGTTAGGACATATAACTGTAAGTCTGTATAACTATACTTGTTGATATTTAGTTAAAAGCCATATTAATGCTTTCTTATCATACAAATTTAACTAATTCTTTTTTCATCATTATCACTACAATACATTACATATTTTCTTTTGCAACCCAAAATCATATACTTATATAGAAACTTAAAATTCTTTAAGAATTTTACGGACTTGTTCAAGTGTCACAAAGAGCACTACAGTAAAAGGACCTCGATATAGTTGGTATAAACCCTTTGTATAACGCCATCGGCCCTTCTGCTTTAACTGTCTTAACCGCACAATCAATTGCCCCTTTATACGGCGGCTCGACTCCTTCCACCACCTTCATATTCATCACTCTAGTCTTTATCACATCCACTGGATTCGACGCAACTGCAGCTACAAACCCTGCTGCAAAACTCGCAGTCACATGTGTCCCCAAGCCATCTTTCATCACACCTTTTGCTAATATCGTTTCCTTGATCTGATCATATGACGCAAGCTGGGACGCTGTCACGATCATAGCTCGGTTTACCGTCAATGATGAGCCTCTCCATAGGCTGGTGACACCTTCTTGCTTCACCATCCTGGTGATAGCATCTGCAACGCCTTTGTAGTTTCTACGTTCAGCCGCCGGGAGCCTCCCGTCTGCTTGCATTCTTACCATTGCAACATCGGCTGGGTTCCCGACGGCTGCACCAATCCCTCCTGCTAATAGCCCAGAACCAATTTTCCGGGTTAATGAAAGGTTACCCGTGTTAGGGTCAGACCATTTTTGTTTAAAGATTTCGTATAGGCCCATTCGGGTAGTGGAGTAGAGAGTCTGGCGTAGCACAGTTGCTGATACGCCAGAGAATAAAGCTGCAACACCTTCTGTCTGGAAAATCTTAACACCTACTGATATGGGTCCTATAGACTGCGGACGTGGCAGCGCAACTGTTGCGCTGCTGTGGCCGTTCAGGGCGAGTACTGCAGGTGACTCGCCCTGTAGTTGCATACGGACCTTTATGAGATCAAGAGGGTGAGTTGAACATCCTGCTATGATTGAGGCAATACCACCTTCTACAAATCCTTTGACACCCATTTTAACTAAAAAACAAAATATAGAGATCTAATGAAACTTACTATAAAAAAATAAAAGAATGAAAGAATTTAATGGTTTAAAGACACAAACTAGTATTTAAATCACTAGAAACTAAAAATGTTTTGAGTTGAATATGTTGAATGCATGGTTTGTGATGTTATTTATAGAAGGGAAATTTGCAAGAAAGTAGGAGGAAAAAGAAAAGGTACGCGTTTGTGAGACCCGATTCAAGCCCGGTGTTATCCAATTTGGAAAGGTGGCTTGTCTTTTACAAGTTGTCTATGACTCATTAAATGTGGAGAATAGTTGGCTTGATTTAGTTTGACTTGTTAAGTATCTTGCCAAATTTGAAGTGTCAATAATTTTGAAAACGACCGAATATGTGAGACGTATTATGGAGTCTAATATATCATGGGGTTTTTGCATATATATCCTTTCGAAAATGAATAATTGCATATATATCCAAAGCATGCATAAAAACCATTGTATTATGTGCATCAAAAACTTGTACAAAGGATATATATGCAATTATTCATTTTGAGAGGGATATATATGCAATTCTGCCATATATCATTTGTATTCACATATGTTTTGTATTATCAATGTAGTTTATAGTTTACTTGCTAAAAGTGATTATATATATATATATATATATATATATATATATATATATATATATATATATATATATATATATATATATATATATATATATATATATATATATATATATATATATATATATATATATATATATATATATATATATATATATATATATATATATAGTGTAGGGTTTTTTTTCAGAACAAAATAAATTGCGAGAACCGCGAGAACCACCTTTTTACTCCTAATAATGCATAATGTACATGAATGCAAGATGGCAGTTTTGAAAATATCTACAACTTATTTTAGAAAAATTAAATAAATGAAGGGCAAATTAGGTATTTTGATTCTCCATAAAAATAGCATCCCATAAGTATAGAATCAGTTACATAATAAAATCACTGACCACATCCATACGTCTCTATCCCTTCTTCAAGATCTAACCACCACCATTAGGTTTTTTCATTACAAAATCGATGAAATAAATCCACCACACGACTATTCTTTCAGGTTTATACTTTAAACCATAGCAAGATCTATTGGCCCTTCAAAACAGGTTCTTGATTCGATTCATATAACTTATTTTCGATATAAAACTTGTTCTATATTACCAAGTGATCATACTGGTCCTTGTTGATATCTCATGTTTTTTTAAAGATGTTGTCAATTACATGTTAAAGATGCTGTCAATTATATGTTTTTTAACCATACTTCTTAAAATTGTTAACTGACAGCCGTGTGGTTTTTTTAAAAAAAGAACATACATTAATATGGATCTATCTTAAAGTGGTCCAAACGAGATTAAAAGACCTTATTATATCGATCAAGGATTTAATGTGCATTAATTTGTACTAAAGACGACTGATGCGTGAGATCTATATGTGCTAAATAAATATGGTCCTCTATATAAGCCGAAGATCCTTGGTGTACGTAGTAGGAGGTTGTGTGGTTTCTTCATGTAGATAACTATCATTAGGTACTGATTTATGGTGTTGAGGACTATAATTAATGGCTGTGAGGTTTTGACTGTGTTGAGATGTTCTTGCTGCTGTTGTTGGTCTTTTTTCCCCTCATATTTTAATTTGTTCTTCTTTGGTATTTCAATCTATTAAAGGGTTGTGGTCTGTAATCTTGTTTCTTACCATTTTTGTTTCAGAAAATTTATCTAAGTGCTCTATGATTAAAATGATAGGACGAAGAATATAATGTACATGTGCACTTTATTTTTATATTCTGATGTACGTAAATGTTGTGAATATGTGTTAATCAAATAATGCACAAGTGTTTACGTCATGAATATTAGAATTTGAAACAAATGCGCATGTATTTACGTTATCAAAACGAGGATTTGACAACGAATGCACATGTGTTTATGTCATGAACATGCGTGTTTGAAATGAATGCACATCTATTTACTTGTTGTTTCTACATTCTTACAGAGAGGTTAGTGAACGTGGTTTTGCACACATGTAACTCATTGCAACATTGAAGATTAAAATGATGAAAGACGTTGGAGCACGTGTGCGTATACTTATTGTTTCTTCGTTCTTACATAGAGGTTAGTGCACACATGCATACCAATGTACGCAAATGCTTTCAACATCACTTGTATGACATGAAGAGGATGAACATGGTAAATGCATATATGCATACCTAAAAAATATAGCAGTATATGATTTTGAAATAAATTATGTACTCCCATATGACCATGCATGTGACCGCAAGGTGCAAGTTAATTGCGAATGGTCCTATAATGATATTCAAAATATTTTTAAAGACCTTTTCCATCTTCAGTTCCTTTTAAAAAAAAATGAGTTTGTTGTTTTGCTTTATGTGCTTTGCTTTTGACCATTTCTTATAAACCTATAATATAAAGCTTTATGTGCTTTGCTTTTGATATCCGTAATCCTTCTTATATCCTTTATGTTCCCTTTATTTTTTACTCATTTTATATAGGATTTTGTATTTTGGTTTTCCATTCCCTTGCGTTAGATAGTTATACACTGATGTGAATGATAAAGTTACATAAAGTGTTAAAGTTCATTTTTTTTAATCTAGTTTGGGTTTTATAATTTACAATCCTTTGCATTTTAAATCTTTTTTAAAATGGTGAAATGGGTGTGCATATGTGTTATTATATGTGTTATTGAGAGTGCACATGTGTTTTCACGGTTTCTGGTGAATTTGATGCCTTTTATGCACAAGTGTTTTTATAGTTTCTGAGTTTAAATGTATTAAAAGTGCATATATGTTTTTATTTATTATATGAGGATGTTTTTTTGTTTAATTTTCATATAAGGGTGCACTTGTGTTTTGTGTTTTAAGGCTATACTAATTTATCAAAATGTTCTCTTGTGAACAAGTCAGAAATACATTGTACATATGTGTTATGCTAGATGTTATGATTAAATAATTTGTTTATTAATTAGTTGTGATTACAGGTGTGAGTATGATGAGCGATGTCAAGAGTGCACATGTGTTTGGTACATACTATCTAGCGAGAAAATAGATATGATAAAGAAGTAAAGAGTAAAGACACTAGCGCATGAAGTTGCGAGAAGATTAGTAGACACGGCTATACATCAACGAAACTTTCATTTATTCTTTACTTTTAGAATTTTGTATTTGAATTGTATGTAACATGATTCTTAATTTTGTGTATATGTTTTTGTTTTGAAATGTATATGTACAATTAAAATATTAATTTTGTCATTCAACGCACTTTTGTAAATAGATTTGGTCAAAACATATTAGAGGTAAATTTACCTTATATAAAAATATATGTTTGTCATTCAAAGCAGTTGAACAATAAAAATATATGTAAATTTACCTTATATAAAAAAAAAACACATAAGCACTTTACCTTTTAAAATCATGCATGCTAGAAAATAATTATTTAAAAAAAAAAAAAAAAAAAAAATCCTAATATTTAGGACCTAAAAAAACGTGGTTTCTTAAAAAAAAATTCAAAAAATGTAATTTTACTATAATACCCTTGTGAATTAAATAATAAAAATAGATATTCAAAAAAATCTGATTGGTTGATGTTGGTTCTCGCAGTTCTCGCAATTTATTTGGTTCTGAAAAGAATCTCACCCTATATACACACATATATATACATACATATNATATATATATATATATATATATATATATATATATATATATCCCACCTATATAAAACAAGGTTGGGTTTTGGCAAGTCAACCCCCCAAAAATCTTTAAAACTCGCCACGTGGCAAATTTTTTTCTAATATACGGTCCATACTCAATATTCCCCCTAAAAATACTCACAAACATTTAACACAAACACAACTTTTCCCCAAATCAGTTTCGTTTAGATAAAAAAACCCCGACCAATTAACCCTAAATCATTTTAATTCACATACATCATACACCGGAACAAATAAACCCACACACATTTTACCCTAAATCAAATTATTTCACATCGATTCATACCCTAAAAAATCAGTTAACCCTAAATCAAAATAATCCCCAAGATCGGTATTCATTTGTTCGGATAATATTCACATGATGAATAAATCAATCACTATGTCTTTCTATTATCATAAACCCACGAAGAAATCCCCAAATCATTATCCTTAAAAAAATCGATGTCAATTCAATCATTGATATCAATTCTCAATAAAATCAACAAATCAAGGATGTTTGATGTTTGGGAAAACCAATTCAAGCAAGAGAATGGAGTTGGATATTTGATTGCGGTAAAATTTATCTTCGTATTTTTTAAGTTTTCAATTTCATTAATTTTGGAGATTTTCAATAACTCTTCTGTTTTCTTGAATATAGGATTGAATTCATGTATCAAGGAATTCATCTGATGGAGGTAATTTCTCCTTTTAAAGTTTAATTAAATTTAAATCAATAATTACTTAAGAGTATGTATTGATTGAGTTAGGTTTTCAATTTGTATGATTTTGATTTCGAATTTGTTGAGGAAAATATTAGGTACCAAGTGTTTGATGAAATTTCTCTTCGAGAGATGTTTGTAGAATTTGTTGAGTTTGAGTAAAAATGGGTCATCTTATGATTTATGCCAAAAGGATATAAGTTTTTATGATATAGCAGAAAAGGATATAAGTAATAAAGAAATTTGAACCTACAAAACTTGAAAGATGGATGTAGAAGGATCAAATTAAGCTTAAAATACTTGATGAGAAACAATATTCAACCTATGAAAAATTTGTTAGATGCTCATCTTTGTGCTCATGTATTATTATCACTGCGTATCAGCGAGTATTTTCACATACGGACAAACGAGCAATGGGAAGACATTCAAAATGACCGAATCACCGAGTATCCTTTAGCAGATATATATGATTATGTACTAAAGGTAGTCACACAATCTTACGGTTCTCACCTTTTTATATTTTCACCTTTAACTCATATATAGCTGATTTCATTGTAGCACCCTGAAAATGGCGTTCATTTGAAATACTCGGCCATTGATGTTGAATAAATATTAGGAGAGGGGAACGATTGTTGAGAACCTCAGAAAGTGGTAGGGATTGGAATCATATGATGCAAATTCTTTCTATATGTGAAGGTGAGAACGTATTTAAGTATTTTAGCACTCAATTCATAGCAATTTGTTTAGCTTATAGTTAGTAATGCATCATTGCAGCTTATAGCTTATATAGGTTGTTTGAAATTGCTTATTTTAAAGTGCATTATAATTTATTATTGATTTTGCATATATAGGGGAATTTTAAATTGAACCGCTTATATTCGGGATGTTTGGATTGTCATAATGGCACTGCTTATGTTGTGGTTGTTTGGGATTGCTCTCTAAACTTCTTATATATGGGATGTTTGGTATTTTCTTAATGACACTACTTATATTGGGCTATTTGGGATTTACTTTTTTAAACTATAGAATACACAAAACATTATATCAAAATCCCACACTATAAAAATATGCTAATAAGCTTATTCCTTTAAATTGAGACTACATAGTACATAGTACATAATATTTTAGACGTGAGCTTGCCCAAACAATACATGATAGTACACATTGCCATGATAGCCATGTAATTTTTTGCTTCCTAATCATGTAATCATTTTGGGCCGTTAAATTGTTCTCAGAAATTATGTAAAGCAGCATATTGGTTTGATTAACATTGATATGCACTTCTTCATATGGGGTGTTTAGGATAGTGCTTTGAAATGAATTATCTGATCAATGTGTTTAGGAATTAAAGATGATTAATTTCAAGTGTTTTTTACATTCTTATTAATGACAAATGTAGGTAATATCTCGGTGTACAATGTGGAGCCAAAGGAATTTAAGGTGGTAATTGACGAAAGAGATACTTCTGGAGGAAAAGTCAAAGGTAAGGGAACTAGATACGTTCTTTTGGTGACTTTGATCGATGAGAGAGCTGATACCAGTATCAATGCCATCATGCTCAAGGTTTGTGTATTTGAACATTCTTTTGTGTTCAACAGACTTTAGGATTCTGCCCGTTTTAATTTGCGTTCAGGAATATGGGTTTGGTAAGGTAATGGGTCATTAAAATGAGTTATTGCAGTTTGGCTCAGGCTGGGTTAGTTCGGAACATGTACTGTATAAAAAAATTAGTTATTCAGTCCAACATCATTATAATGATTTAGCAGGCTTTATGTAAAGGCTGTTTCAACCTTCTAGAGTTTTGTTGAAATACTTTTACTGGTGAACTCCATAGATGGAATGCATATCTTTTGTGTTTCGGTCGTAAGTGCATCTATTTTAGGTGAGATATAATAATTAGATTACCGATGTGTTGATATGAAATTTAGCTAATAGGATGCTCGAGAGGTTGCCTGGCCCTCCAATGATTCCTAATTATAATTCTTTAAACAAGCCAAATAAGCTGGTGAAAATAGTTTTTTGAAAAATAACTCACTTGAGCTTGAGTATAAGCTCTTATTGTGTTTTGATAGCACAACAAGTTCCTACGCTTAATTATTTAAACACACATTTACACAATCATTACTGTAGCAATCCCAATTGAGATAAGATAGTTACAATTAAATAGAACATCATGCATTCCTCTACTCACATCATGAATTTTATTTGTAATAACCTCAAGGGACACATGCATTCGAAAAAATGGACTTTGAACAACGATTATTATTCTATTTCACACATATTGATTGTGTAAAGATCCACATGATCAAAATTATGAAAAGATAACTTTCATGGTCCCTACTGTTGCCACAACAATGTGGGTTGCAAGATAAGAGAAGGTATGAACAATCTTTCAATAGGCTATGATCTTTCTCATACCAACATTTACAATCTGAGCTAATAATAGAAGCTTCTTTTATGTGTCTTAAAGTGTAGTTTCTAACATGTTACTGTTCTCTCAGTTGGAATTTAGCAATGAAAACCCTTATTTTATTAGAAGCTTCTTTTTAGTTGATAACAAAACATAAGTTTATACGATAAATGCTGATAGATTTGGATATTTAACATTTGCATGGATATTTAACATTTGCGTTAACATCTCATTATAATGTTATTTTCTTATAGCTAAATACTTGGGATTAAGACTAGGAAAAGACATAGAGACCACCAAAGTTACCAAATACATCATACTAAAGCCATGGAAGTCAAAGGTATAGATAACTTTGGTTTAACATAATTTTTATTTATTTTTCATGTGAATAGATCATTTTTATTGTGCAGAAAANTCCCTCACCTCCACCTCAGCCACCCCATCACTTGTTCCCCCTACAAACACTACACTCCAAACTCCATTTAATGTTCCTCAAATCCCTCCAAGAAACCTATAACTGCCTTGGTGACTTTTTGGCGCCAAAAGAAGATTAAAGGCTGGGATTTGTTTTAATGATCCAAGGGTTGCAAATGGGAGTGGGAAAGAGAGAGAAACTCATGGAACCCTAAGGAAGCCATATAAAAGAGAAGAAGAAGGAAAGAGCAGAGGTTATCTAAGATAGTTAGTAGTTAGTTTAGAGTAGTGTAACTTTTCGTTTTTCATGTATTATCCAGTTTTACTTTCTTATATTTCTTTAATTTAATGCTTAATTTTCAAATGTACTTCTAGTTTTTCCAGTTAATGAATTTCAGTTTTTAGTTGCTTCATATTCTTCCCAAATCTCTAAAACTTAAGTTCCCTGGTTTGAAATTTGTTATGATGTTTTCTAAAATTCTCTAACTGCTTGTTTGGATTCCTTGGAATCTAAAGAAAGAAAAAAAAAATCAAAAAAAAAAAGAGAAAGAAAGAAAAGAAAAACAGTGAAAAAGAGATATCAAAAAAAAAATAGTGAAGAAAAGAGTAGCAGTAATGATGGTGATTCAAGAAGCATTTTGGAATGGTTTAGAATCCCATGGGGGAATGTAGGATGTGTCCTTGATTCTCAATGACTGCTAACCTTTAGCACCAAGTACTATTTTCTTGTTCTCATTAATTTCTCATTATGTGTCTTAAGTAACTTTAGTTGTTAGTAGGCGTTTAATCTGATTCTATGATGTTTCTTATATGCTAGTTTAATTTTAGAAAGTCACTTTAAGGTCTGAAATTGCATATTGCTGCACAAATCTCTCATGCAGTAGGTTTAGAGGGTGTTTGGATTAGGAAATTTTACTGTTCTATTGTTAGTGGAACTGAAGAAATACAATTTGGACAGTTAACTTATGCCCAACTTGGTCCACTACAGCAATTGTTTTGGTAGTTTACAAGAGAAAAGTCAAAATTTTGATTTGAATCCCTCACAGTTTAGCTGTGAAGGATTTGAGTTGCAAGTTCTTAATAATCAGTGTAAAAATGGGTAAAGTTCCTAGATTTAGTTTCATTTAGGTGTAGTAAAACTTACTTAATCACTTAGGACTGGTAGAAACTCAAATAAGTCAATATGTGCTAAAATTTCAAAAGTCAAAATTCTTTACATACCCAGTCTTGCATTAACTTTGGATTAAACTCTAGGGTTGATTAATTGTTGAAAACCAGAAGTTTTTGTGGATTTAGTGCATTAGCCAGCTTGTTAATCAATATCAAAAAGAAAATCAAAGTTTGAAACAGATTTGATCATAGAAAAGTGGATTGGAAGTTGGGTGTTTGACTGTAAACTCCCCTGCATCTTGGTTTTTACCAGATTTAGATTAGATGTGGATTACTTATTTGTAGGTGTTAGAACTTGATCATTGTTGATTTAGAAAGCCCCCTAGGTGTAGTTTCTAGGCTTGCTTTTAGTTTAGGCTTTAGAGCTTATTCAGTGCTTAGTTATAAGCCTCCTTTTTGGCTATTTTCTGGACTGCTGCTGCTGCTCATATGTTATTTTTCTTTGATTTTGAATTTTGCTGCTGCTAGTGTTCTTGTTTGTTGTTATTATTGTTTATATTGTGTTGTTAGTTTGCTGTTGTTGTAATTGTTGTTGGTTTGCTGCTTGAAATCAGTAAACAAATGAGCAAACAGAAAAGAAAAAGAAAAAAAAAAATCTGTTGCTATGTTCTTGTTTTGTTGATCTGTTGTTGTTGTTGTTGTTCTTGTTTCTTGTTTTTGTTATGTGTTTATTGTTGTTCATTTGCTTGTATAAGATGTTTTGAGTGTGGAGCTTATTAGAGCTTATTGCTAGAATCCATCTTGCTACTTTTGCTGTTGTTCTTGCTGTTTTTATTGTTGATCTGGTGTTGTTGTTGAATTAGTTGTTGTTATGGTTGGTTGTTGTTGTTTGTGTTGATTGTGTTGTTGTTGCTGTTGTGCTTCAAGAAAACAGAAAAGAAAAAAAAAAGTTGCAAAAAAGCAAGGTCTGGGATTCGAACCCAGGACCTCACCCAGCTCAAACCTCACACACACAACACAATACCAATTCGCCCTTGGGACTTTCCTTGTCATCCTTTGCAAGTTTAAATCTTTTAGCCTTTCATTTTTTTGTTTTGCTTATTTAACCCTTACAGCTTATAACTGCTTAATCTAGCTTATTACAAACTGCTTTTTGTGATTTCACATTTTTCCTAGGATCCTATTAATATTAAGTATTTACTGTAAAAAACCTAGAATTATTAAAAATAGTTTAGCATTTATTTTGAATTAATTTAGTTAAAATAGTTTTTAATTAATATTAAATAAATAAAAATTCAAATAATTAATTTTCTTTTTTCTAAAATTTTATTTTATCATTAGGTTCGTAAAAATGTAATTTTCATATCCGTAGGCCTTTTATTTCTTAAAACTCGCGTTTTATTTTGTACATTAACGTAATTTTAAATTAACTTTCGCGTTTTTAGATTTTAAACGTTTCTAGCTAATTTCCTTTCTTGTTCTAGTTCTTATAGCTTGTTTAAGCTATTTCATTTTTATTTCCTTAAGTGTAATCAACTCAAACCCCTTACTGTCCAAATTCACCCGATCACAGATTCGTTTAAATACCATTCACACCTCACTGGGGAATAAACGACCCGGGAAAATTTCTATACTATCCTTGGTGCATTGAGCTCTTAGATTGTTGACTTTAGTTGACCAATTCCTTGGTTGACTTTTGTTGACCGTTTCTGGGCCAATCACTACGCTTAATTATTTAAACACACATTTACACAATCATTACTGTAGCAATCCCAATTGAGATAAGATAGTTACAATTAAATAGAACATCATGCATTCCTCTACTCACATCATGAATTTTATTTGTAATAACCTCAAGGGACACATGCATTCGAAAAAATGGACTTTGAACAACGATTATTATTCTATTTCACACATATTGATTGTGTAAAGATCCACATGATCAAAATTATGAAAAGATAACTTTCATGGTCCCTACTGTTGCCACAACAATGTGGGTTGCAAGATAAGAGAAGGTATGAACAATCTTTCAATAGGCTATGATCTTTCTCATACCAACATTTACAATCTGAGCTAATAATAGAAGCTTCTTTTATGTGTCTTAAAGTGTAGTTTCTAACATGTTACTGTTCTCTCAGTTGGAATTTAGCAATGAAAACCCTTATTTTATTAGAAGCTTCTTTTTAGTTGATAACAAAACATAAGTTTATACGATAAATGCTGATAGATTTGGATATTTAACATTTGCATGGATATTTAACATTTGCGTTAACATCTCATTATAATGTTATTTTCTTATAGCTAAATACTTGGGATTAAGACTAGGAAAAGACATAGAGACCACCAAAGTTACCAAATACATCATACTAAAGCCATGGAAGTCAAAGGTATAGATAACTTTGGTTTAACATAATTTTTATTTATTTTTCATGTGAATAGATCATTTTTATTGTGCAGAAAATAAAGAAAAAAAACAACTAAAAGGAAATGAAAGATCCCTTGAATTGATAACTCGGGTACTACATAGTACATAGTGCATAAACAAGGCCTTCATGGCTGCCACTCGGATCTCGGGTACCGAAGATGTGAAAGATAATAGCAAACCGAAAGATGTGCAGCAACCAAAGAAGAAAGTTGGTGCAGAATCAAAGGAAGAAAAGAAAGAGCGAAAGGTATATGCTTTGATTTATGTGTGATTCACTGAATCTTTGGCTAGAACTGTATAATATCCCTTCTTCCAAATAGAAAAAAGTTACATTTAACCTGATATTGTAAGTATAAGTGAGGAGTTACCTTAGCTGACACTAAAAAGCCTAACGTGTACTTATGTGAGATCTACTGTTTCTTAAGTTGTTATACTGGATTGTTTCATCATTATGTGGGATATACTGTTTCTGCAGGAGCTGACATTGCTGCAGGAGATATTGTAGCATTGTTGTTGAGACACTCTATAGGAGTTCAAGCAATGGATGATGACGCGATGCATTATTGTGAGAGTGAAAAGCGAGCTGATAAAGGGAAGAAAGGAAAGAAAAAGGCGAAAAAGTTGCTTGGCCCCGAGAGACCTTCATTTTTGGATAGCGAAACTGATTACGAGTCTTCGGTGCCTCCTCAAGGTAAAAGTCATATCAGCGAATCATATTTTTAGAGATGTTTACTATGTGAGTTATAGGTGATCATAATCGGAAGTCCGGTGGGATGATAACGTGAACGGTTATTTTAAAATTTGTGTGGTTGAATTTTGTGTGATATACTGCCTCAATTTGATTGCAATAAGTGTGCTTACTTATGAAAAATATTGAGATTTTATTTTGTTTATGAGATTTTTCTTTGCAGTAATTGCAAGGTTTTTTTCCCTTATAAATCAGGGCATTATAAGTTATAACAATTATAAGCTTAGACCTTTATATAAATTAAAACCAACTTCAGCTTCTAAGCTTCGGTATTGAGACCAAAGGGCTAAAATATCAATTTTAGACAAATCCCTTTTGCATATGAATCCGTTATTGATTTAATTCCATAATCCATTTGTAGGCTATAATTCCATACCATATGTAAAATCATGTGTATAAAGAAGTCCTCCATAGACATGTTACGTTAACTATTTATCTTTCAAC
The DNA here is from genome assembly GCA_014162995.1 of Artemisia annua. Classification (NCBI taxonomy): domain Eukaryota; kingdom Viridiplantae; phylum Streptophyta; class Magnoliopsida; order Asterales; family Asteraceae; genus Artemisia; species Artemisia annua. The sequence goes on along the minus strand of LBNU01010899.1, from coordinate 129,701 downwards.
ATTATGTCATTTACGGATTTTATATTTAAATCAACTTATCGCTAATTAAGGCGCTTATGGTAATGTTGAAACAAGAATTATCCATGGCGGGTACCCTCAAAACTAAAAGTTGGTTGTTGACATGTTGTAATCCTTTTGAGTATGGTAAACTAAGCTCAAATAATCCAATAGCTTTAAAGAATTTTTACATCATGTTTGTACTTTGTACTACACTTTTATGTTTAATAATAAAACTTTTAACTAGCCGGCCAACGGCCGGGCCTTAGGCTAGTATATATATATATTAAGTATAAGTTAAAATAAAAAGTCCCTTATAATAAAAAGTGTAGGANTATATATATATATATATATATATATATATATATATATAGATTTCTCTCTCTACTAGGGGCGAATTGCGAAACCCTCACACCCCTAAATCGTTTTTCCCATAATCGACCTCTTGATCATGATTTTCTGTCTTGATTTTGCTCTTGATCCTTGTTTAACCTTCGATTTCTACACCTATTAATCAAAATCATTGCTTTGAATCTGTTTTAAGTCGAATTTGAGGTTAAACGTTTTTTTAGGGTTTCCAATTCGTCCCTAGTTCTATCTTCGATTCATGTAGTTATCAATTCCTTATTACGATTATTCAGGATCGATTAGTATTATCCTTATTATCCCTTAATTCATGATTCTTAAGGTCGGCTGTTTAAGTCGGTTTTAAGCTTTCTTATATAAGGATCGTTTTTGGTTTATACGCTTTATTGTTATATCTTTGGTGGGGCTGATCGCTACTTATTCTTGGTTTTAGGTCGGTTTGATCTAATTTATCTACTTTTATTGTGCGATCTGGTTATTGTGGTGAATATATTCGATCTTGTTGCATACCGAAACCCTTTAGGGTTTATTGTTTGGTCGATTGTATTCGTGGGAGGCCGTTCTTTTATTGCTTAATCCAAGCCGTTGGGTTTGGTGTTATTATGATCTTTGGTTTGCTGCTGGTGCATAATTCACAACTTTACTCTTTTAGGGTTTAGTTCTTTTAGATAATTGGAAGTAACCCGTTTAGGGTTTGGTGATCACGATTTTTTGTATGTGTAAGTCACGCTGCAAGTTATCTCAGTTTGGGATTGGTTTGTGAATGCATGTTCTATGTGGATGTATGTGATTATGTTTGTGGTATATGAGAGAGATGTAAGTCAAGTTGTTGGGGTTCCTTGTTCAAAAACCCTTGTTGCTGTTTTCAAGACCTGTTGTTGGAGGTCTTGGTTTTGCTTGGTTCGAGCTATTGGTTAGGGTTTTCTCACCCTAGGTTCGTTGCATGGTAATCTCCTTCATGATTGGTATTGTTTGTACTCAATTACTCTTGGGATCGTTTTGAAGTGGGAATCAAGGCATGCTGCTGCTGTTTCAAGCTTGGAAGTTAAGTTTGTTAGAGTTCTTATTCAAAAACTCTTTGGATTGATATGTTGATGATCATGAAGGTTTTTTTTGTGGTGCTCTTGGATACTACAAATAGATTATAGGTTGAAGAATGCTTGGATGTTCGTGGATTCTTCATGAAAGTTAAAGTGGACCTCAAGAGTGATATGGAAGGCTCAAGTACTTCTCTTGAGTAATAGTGTAATTTTTTATGTACTTTCTCATTATTGGTAGGTTCACTTTATTGTAAGTTATAGGAATGTTATGGCATTCTTATATTCGAGTCTGTAAGTGTCCTAAGGGACTGAGGCGAGGGAGTCACCCTCGTCCTTTGTACTTCAACGTTTTTTTGGATAATATATTTTACCAGGGTGGAACATCCCTTTTACCCAATAAATATATATATATATATATATATATATATATATATATATATATATATATATATATATATATATATATATATATATATATATATATATATATATATATATATACTAGTCTCAAATAAAGTGACTTGTAATTTTATATTTTATTTTAATTTGTTTTATTGTGCGTCTTGACTTGTAATTATATGTTGATTAATGTTAGCATGTTGTTAAGTAAATGTAATTATTGGTTAAGTGTGATCATTGTTTTTTTGAATGTTCCAAATAAAAAATAACAAAAAACAAATAACAAAAGTATCGCTTTTGATGACTTATTGTGTTGATATTCCATCTAATATTTTTCAATGGAGGCTTAGGAAAAATAGTATAGGCAAATGTATTTTGTTTATACTTGATAGTATATATAGGTTTTAGATAAAAAGTGTTTAAAGGAAATGATATGGCTAAGAATAAATTTTAAATGTATATATAAGCATAATCTTTTAAATTGTAAGTTTATTATTGACAAAAAAAATTAGTATTGTTAATAATATTGAATTGTTGATAAGAGTTTTTTTAAACAATGACAATGAAATTAATCCCAATCTATACTAAATAAATGAGATGGTTTATTAAGGCCCAATTCCTCATTTATATGTGATTCAATTCATTAGATCATATACATTGTTATAATATATCGTTTGCATATATTTCTAAATGGAAAGAAGGGTGGTAAAAGACTTATGCACATTGTTGGAAAAAAATAGTTCACTAAATATATAATATAAACATAGAATATTATTTAATCATGTCTAATGGGCGGGCATGACTTGTGATTTTCATTTGATATGTGATAATTTTCTATATACGTATTCAAATTTTGAAGATTATAAATTATAAATTCCTTGAAAAATATTTCATGTAATATTGAGTACTATTTTAATAAAATATAAATTATATCACAATGGCCGGATGTTAATTTGAATATAGGAATCCAAAGCTTATATGCAAACACACCACCATTTATTTAGTCATCTTTATATATCAAACAACTAATATGCAGCAGTTTGATCGCGGTTTGATCTTTCAATATAATTAGCCCAATATAAAACTCAATGAAATGGCTGGTGCCAAAAGGCATCCGGGGAGAGTTGTCGGAGCTATTTCTTGTGGGGTGGACAATGGCTGGTGCCAAAAGGCACCCGGGGTCAGGGTGTTCCCGCCAATCTACACCTTTTTGTAACTCAACGAAATAATAAAAAAGTAAATCACTTAGAAAGTCATGTAAACCACCTAAATTTTACATCTTTACAAATAAAAGCCGAAAAGAATACGGGCGAAATTGTGCACTTGTAGTAACTCCTATAAAGTACAACCGAAATTCATCACTTGTGCACTTGTAGTAACTCCTGTAAAGTACAGTATTAAAGAAAAAACTTAGGTAGAAATAGAGGAAACCTCACTGAAGGCAATGTAGTTTTCAAAAAATAAATAATAATAAGTATTATACTACGAATACTTATACTCTTCAAATTATATTAGTTACACCATTTTCATTTAGTTTTATCCATATCCAAATTATTTAACATAGAGATTCGTCAACTAAAGTGACCAAATTTTCATAATTTCTTTATGCTCATTGTGAATACTTTATGTACATGTTAGTTAAGTTTCTTGGTAGTCATGGTGCTTTACTTTTACAATGTACCCCGAAAATATATAGCTAAGGGTGCAACTTTTTGGCATTGAGACCCCTTTTTTTTTTTTTTTTTTTTTTTTTTTTTTTTTTTTTTTTTTTTTTTTTTTTTTTTTTTTTTTTTTTTTTTTAAAAAAAACTTTCAAAGCAATTAATAATTTTATTGAACCGGAAATGATCTAAATGGACCTAGAGTACATCCAACTCTAACAAATATGATTAAAACATGATGAATTTTTTTTGTAAGAAGTTGTAATGATGGTTATTCACATGAACCATAAGTACTTGTGTTCCAAGGATCACATTTGTTTTCAGTAATAATCATGTATTTCCTTAATTAACTGTTAACGCCAACATTTTTGGTATGCAAGATGTAAAACGTATAGTTGACCTTTAGAAACATAAGATAGGATTTTAGTTGATATGCAGGACGTAAAAGGCATAGCTGGAAAAGTGGGCGAGTCAACAGCGGTAACGGGTCAAAACCTATGCTAGTCAAAAGAGGTAAATATATGTAGTGTTGAGTGTGGGGTAAATGTCATATATAATTCAAGAGATTTTAAGCCCTTCAAAGGTAAACTTATGCTCACTTTAACCTGTTTATGATAAGACAGAAGTGTTTTTCTGAAAACAACATAAAAATGAAATCAAGGACTGAATGGTATTACATACTTGTTCTTTTAACAGTGACCTTAAGGTTATTGTTGACTGGGATATATAAGCATTACACACACCCATGTCTTCCATTAAAGAAGTGCCATTAGTGAACACATTAGAATCTAGGTGCAACTGCTATAATCAATATATAAAGCTTAAGCTACTAACCTCCTTTTCAAATCTAAATCATTGGCAGGATTTTGTGATCATCACCTCTGCCTTTCTGTTTCTTAGAACCTCGGCCTCTATCATTACTACTCCCTGCATTCAATCTCACACCCATGTCTGCAACTTCCACCAACATTAGAAAAGTAGGAAGAGAAATCAAAATTATATTAAATGCATATACAATAGAAAAATAGGAATAGAAATCAAAATTATATTGCTAATAGTGTTATCATCCAATGAATCGACATTGGAAAGATACCCATTTTCAAACACACCTTTTTGTTCCCTTGTCGGGCCTTGATAATTAACATCCACAACATAATAAAATTATTAAGGCCACTCACGATAGACCAACTTGTACCAAGGTTCACCCATTGTGACAGTTAGTGCCTAAGAAAAAGAGGTTGAATGGGCTGAGAGTATGAAAATGTAATTGAAATAAATATATGTAATTGAAGTGTATTTATATATAACTCGTTTACTATTCCTTTAAGTATGGAAATGTAGCTGTTTCCAAGTCAAATGTTGCCATGATCCATTGCAACTTATATAAAAAAAAACTACCTGTAATACTATGATCAATAACCTGTAATACTATGATCAATAACTCAATCGAAAATCACAGTAGTAAAAGACTAAAATGCCTTTCATGGAAGAACTCGTAACCGAAAAGAACCTGAATTTGGATTAGTTTTTCTTCTGAATTCTCAATATTGTAAGAAGATGGGCCATTGTCAACTCAACACATTCTCAGCAACTCTATGTTCCTGTGATTTCAATCGGGGTCCTTTTTTTTGTTGAACAATGACCTATACTCGGTATAGGAATTTATAGAGCAGAAACATAAAATGGTAATACTATATTAATACTGAAAGAGATAAATACGCTTTGCAAGAATGATCACAAGTCACGTATCAAAACACAATAAATGTGAGGGTTAAGATGCGTTAGTTCAGGTTGGGTTGGGAACGACTGTCACATGTAAAAGTAAAATTGCCACCTCCACCTGCAAGATATAAGATAAATCGAATTGAATTTTACCTGTCACATGCATGTACTCCTCCCTGAAGCTCATGACCAGCTCATGGTATACCAGTTATGTTCTTAAACTTTTCATGTTGCAGACACCAGAATTAAATTTTGTCCTAGGGTTATTATGATACAACATTAGCAGTAATAACAGTCCCTATTGCAATCAATCAGAAATTTCAATAATAGGAAGCATTTCTATATTTTTTTATGTTGAGACCATAATTCAAGATTGGCTTAGCAATCTGACATTCTAACTATTGATCTCAGCAGCCAAAATTACCACTCTCTTGATCATTATTAAGTACAAAAAAACTATTATGTACCTTCCACTACAAGTTTAGACCAAGACAAAGCTTCCAAGAATATTAGAATTAATAGAAAGAACTAAGCTATAGTAATACTTGAGCTTAAATTCAAACTTGATTTCAGTTTAACATTACTTACCTAAGCAGACCCAATCTCTCATATATTATAGAATCGGAGGCCTGTGATCAGTAGATTCTGCATTAGTATCAGTTTACATCTGAAACATCAAAGTTCAAGTTGCAAAGGAGGTTGCTATGTTCTTAGTTTGGCAAGACATTTAGAAGGAAATACATGTGGCACGTCCTTTAACATCATTAGTGCACTCGAGTGATTAAAAAGCCCCGGATTTAAACAGTTACCTATTTAGTATGATTTGAAACGGGGCGGGTTTATTTTTGCACCTCTGCAATTAGCATCGTCCTGATTCACACACGGGTTCCACCTCCTTGATATGAATCCTCTCCTGGTCTCACTTCTGTGAGCGTTGGTGCAGATTTTTCAGCCAACTGCTGATGCTGCTGGTCTTCCTTGATTGGAACTGGTCGGGTTGGCACACAATCTCAGACCGACAGTAGCTTAATATACAGGCAGATTAGGAGTTTCACCTAAACTTCAGCTTTGGCGTTGAAGAGCTGATCAAAATATAGCCAACATATCGAGATATTGTCAAATGATATCCCATATGATGACAATGAAATTATGGCATTTATACCTTGTGATTATGTCTGAGCAATTGCTGCTCGGCCTTATAATTCCATAGTTCTTCAGCCCGGTCAACTAAAATCGAGATGCTATGATAGAAATTTACAGATAATATATTCAAATCAATGTCGCACTGGATAAAAAAAATTAAATATTAACATTAAAAGAAGATGATAAATTGTTTCATGAAAAGTTAGTTGTGCTTACTTGGTGAACTGAAAAAAAAGATTACATCTGGGTCATCATAGAATGCATCGTTAGTCCCATTCCCATGAAAAACATCAAAGTCGATGATGAAAACACGCTTTAGCCCATCAACACACAATATCCCATGGGCAACACCCCGTTTGGAGGAGCATGATTTCACATAACACAATTCAATACATTATGTGGCCACTAATAAAATTTTACTATTGTATGGTCAAGCTTACCACAGAGTCAATTACGGATAGGACTGTTCCAGCACCAATTAACCAAAGACTCCTCAAGTTTCTGCATGCATTGTTTATAAAAATCCCAAAAATTGTTATAAAGCAAATGATAAACTTTGTCACCATGACTGACAGCCCCTTGGATTAGTAAAAAAAATCATTAGTCTCTGAAAATGGATTTCAATCAACAACATCGAAATCAAATGGTGCTTAGGTTCATTCATTCATGTGGATGACACAGTGCAAGTACTTCCCAGCGACCATCAGATCGAATGCTTTAATTATGTTTCTGAATGGCAGATCATGTGTGATGATGTCGTCGATTTTTATTTCCTGCACCTGCATGAGTTCTTTGTTACAGTTGCAAATTTCAAGTGGAAAGATCATATATGTTATAACCTTTTCATTAAACAATATAAATAATCACAGTTTTTAAAGAAAAAGGAATGGCGTCTACTAACCATTTAAAGTGATCAAGGTGCTTGCGAAATTGATCAAGTTACTGTGAGTATCTTTGCGGCTGCATGTTACTGTGAAAACCCCGAACAATGCAATTAAATCAATCGGATGGGAATTAATAAGGAGATACTTTCCGATCTACTAATACTTTTTCTTTATATATAAATATCCACTATTACTAAGCTTATGAGAAATGACTATTGGATGCACGACAGGATGACCACAACAACAAAAGCCTACCTATTATGTTATTCCATTACTATCCACAATCATTAAAAATGGGCCCATATCACCAATCTAATCTAATGAATAAATATGAAAGAATGACTTACAATTTGATATATGTAGCTATCAAGCTCATCCAAAATATCGTTAGCAGGCAGTAGTTGGCTAGTGCAACAACCTGCAATCAACCAACTCAAATTGAAGTCACATGATCTGATATAACCATGAACATATTTGACTACAACTGTGCATTTTTCATGCACCAATTGAGAATTTTCCCACTTTATTCAAGTAACTAACTACTATCGGCAAAAGACAAATTTCAGTTTTACACGTTTTAATTAATGAGTACAATTGATATTCTTCAAACTAAAATGTGTAAAACTGAATAAACATATATACTACCTATGTTGGTTGTGTATTAAGAAAAATAAACACAAAACAAACGACACCTGGGTTTTTCCCCTCTTAAATGGAATGAGATGCGACGACAGACTACCAAATATTTTTTTTCTTCGCAGATTTGATACATTATATGTTGGCATTTTCCTGTGTAGCAAGGATAGTTTCAAGACCTACCACAACATCAGCCATAGTAGGATGTTGGTCTGCCTTGTCATGCAAACACCGCAAAGCAAGTTGTGCAAACTCATCTAACCTTGCAGACCTGCAACTCCAGCAGGTCGCAAGATTTCACGCCTGCTTGTTTGTGTGCTCGATGATCCTATACACGTTGTTTCGCATGCTCATTAATAGTGCAAATTATGTTAGTAACCAATAAAGATAACTGGTAAGTTGGCTGAAATAAAGGTTACCAGATTGTAGGTGAATTGGTGGCAATCCAACTGAAGGAACATCTGTTGGAAAATTTAGTGCACTTGAGGGATAAGTTCACACCTGGTAATGGGTTTGGAGGTATGGAGTATACACCTATTTGGTCCCTGAACACCCTGACTCAATAATGGTTATAGTGTGTTTCAGCAGGAAGTATTGTTTCTGCTGAGCAGTTCCCACTGATAGTGCTAGCAGTTCCCATTGATAGTGGATTCTGCTGACAGTGGATTCTGCTGTTAGTTTCCACTGATAGTGTTAACATTACCACTGCTAGTGTTAACATTACCACTGCTAGTGGTAATATTGTTTTCACTGATAACCACCGATTCCTACTATTATGGAAAGTATTATGTTATAATTAATGGGCCGTTAATTATACATAATTCCATGGGCTAGGGTTTGAGTATTCTCTATTATAAATAGAGGTCATAACACATCTGCATGGAGACGATCAACAAAAATCCTAAACACTTGAATACGATTAGGTTCTTGATTTGTGCCTAAAACAAGAACATCACTTGGTCTTATCCCATAGAGATATTCGTGTAACCCAGGCATAGGGTCGAATAGTTTCTATTGGAAGTGATTACCACGATTTCAAGTGAATATCGGTACTCATTGATTATCTTAACCCTAAATCTGGGAACACAGTAACACGTATTACCCAACAATCAATAGAAACTATTAGTGATAATCAATGGCTGCTGTCATGAGACATATGGCTGCTAACTTTTCCAAGCTGGAAAAGTTTGAAGGTGTTGATTTCAGAAGAGAGGCAGAGAAGATGCA
>LBNU01010899.1:109450-120571 GCA_014162995.1 Artemisia annua | reverse complement strand
GAGACCCACCGCATCGAACTAGACTTCGCGTCTGGTTTGGTCATTAAGTATTTTAGGGGCCGAGGTGATCCGTTTACACTATGCATTTTTTGCAAAGAAGATAAGATCGGATTTTTCAAGAAGCTATATGACGGCTAACATTCTCTTCTCCGAGTCGTATAGGTGAGATTGAGCTTCGTTCATGGTCTTACTTGCATAATGATCGGTTGAAAATTTATTTAGTTCTTTCGTTGCCCCAAGGACTGCCCCCCGATAGCATAACGCTAGCATCACACATAAGTTCAAAAGGCAAGTCCCAATACGGGCAAGCTAACACAAGGAGCTCCGTCAACTTCTTTTTAAGAACTTAAATGCTCAACGCATCGTTTGAGAAGATGAACGGGGCATCCTTTTCGGGAGAAGGTGGGTCAAAAGGACGGCTATCCTTGGAAAAGTCTTGAATAAAAATGTCCGATAAAAGCCGGCATGACCGAGGAAACTTCGGATTCCCTTGACGGTCGTGGGATTGGGTAGCTTAGCGATCACATCGACTTTAGCTCACTCAACCTAAATCCCGGCTTCGAGAAATAATATATGGCCAAGAGACAATGCCCTTTTAACCATAAAGGGACACCTTCTCCAATTCAGAAACTAGGTTAGTGTCTTCAACCTTTGGAGCATTTGTTCTAACAGGGAGAGACAGAACGAAAAGAATCACCATACACGAAAAATCATCCTAAAAACCTCCGATTGTCTTCCGATCATGTTTTGAAAAATGGCGGCATACATCTCGGAACGTTGCCCTGGGCATTGCATAAGCCAAAGGGCATAGTAATTATAGGACAAAGTTCCGTAGACAAGTAAAGTGGTTTTCTTTGATCGGTAGATCAATGGAATTTGAAAAAGCCAGAAAACCATCAGAAAACATAAAACTCATTTCCTGCAGTCGTTCAATCATTTGATCCATGAAAAGGAAGAGGAAAATGGTCTTTTCGAGTCGCATCATTAAGTCTACGATAGTCGATTACAAATCTCCCATCCCGTAACGAGAGGGGGGAATTAGCTCATTGATCTTCATTCGTCACGCACGTTATTCCACCTTCTCGGAACACAATGGGCCGGGCTAACCCATGAGCTATGGAAATGGGTAAATCATCCCGGCGTCGGGAGGTTTGATAACTTCTTTCTTAATAAGCTTCATGGGATTTTCGGTTTAACCGTGTTGTTGTTGAATCACAGGCTTAAAATTATCTTCGAGCAAAATCTTATGAGTGCAAAAACGAGCGGTCTTGCCCTTAATGTCGGAAATTTGCCAGCGGATGGCACTCTGTGCTTCCTAAGCACATCTAAAGAGACGGGTCCTCCTCCTCATCTTTAAGTCTTTAGGAAATAAATTTAACGGGAAATTGTCGTATCTTCAAAGAAGCATATTCGAGGCATGAAGGGATGTAAATCCTTGAAGCTCGAGCTTCCTGAGGATTGGACGTTTTGATTCTTTAACTTCTTCATTTTTAAAAATCATCGGAGAGGGGAAAGTGAGGATCTTCATTCAACATTTTTCAAGCAACCCGAACTATCCCCGCTCCGTCAAGTCGTAATCATCAACTTCGGTGAAATTGAATCATTAGAAAGACAAGCCTCGATCTCCTTCAAGTGAAAATCATTCCCTCGAACGGAGGTGAGGGAAGGGGAAGAATCGGAACAATAGGTTGAGAGAAGGAGAATTATCATCGGGAAAAGAAGAGGAGAAATTAGTTAGTAGGGGAGAATCAAAAGTGGGATTTGCCACTTGAAGTCATTATGAGGAAAAACCAAGAAGCTCTTGAGAATTACTCCTACGAAACTTATCATAAACACTGATTCGGTAACGGTAAAGTAATATCGGTGGAGGAGTATCTCGAGTTTGGTCCAAGTTAACGTGACGGGCTTCTGATTTACCATTTCGCTACGTAATTTCTTCATCGTAAATCAATCAAAGCACGCCCGGTCCTTAGAAACCTTTTCCGAGAATAAGAGAACCCTTGGATCGGATCAAAATCGACAATCACAAAAATCGGGGGAAAATGGAATTTTCCAACATTAACGATGGACACCTCGCAATTCCAATCGGATGAGACGTAGATCGATCGGCGACGCTCGAGGGTCATACAGGTGGGAGTCGTTACGGGATAGGACAACTTCCTTCCACATCGACTTTGGCATAAGGTTAATGCGTAGCCCGCCAAGATCGGCCAAGCGAAGCATTGAACATCCCTGGAATACACGGAATCAAGAATTGCGGGATCTCCAAGCTTTCGGAAGCGTATCTTGGAGGAGAACCGCCGAACATTCGCTCAAAGTGTTTTCCATTTAATAATTTCCTTTATTATTCAACAAATTTTTGATTCATTGACGCAAATTTCGCGCATTAAAACAACGGCATCCGGAGACTTAATCACAACGAAGATCTTGAAAAATTGATAGAACTTTTCCATTTGGTGGTTTGTTTTCTCGCGGTGTTGTTGATCGTTTAGACGAGACGATAAGGAAGTTTGGACTGACGGAATTATCTTGTTCAAAAACAACTTTTCCTTTCCTTTTGAAACCATTCTCTTTGACGGTTGGACAACCGGAGTTGGAGGTTTTCGTTCTTCCGTTATTAGTAGGAAGCTTCCGTATCCGTTGTCGCCTCGGTTTCACGTCGACTACCTTAGGGGGAGAAGAAGAAGCGAGGTAGTCGGAGCCGTAAGTCCATCGTATGAAACACATTCTGTCGTCGATCGCCTTAGCATCGCCCTCGGTTTAGCGATCGTATGCTGGAAGAGTACCGAGCCCGAGGGTCATCATTTAAAGACCATTTCTTGATTTTCGGCATTTGGATAATCATTCAATTTATTCATTCCTCTTGATTCTTAATGAATTGCCTTGATGAAAACTCATCTGAGGACGTTTGGTTTGATCAAAGCTTGATTTTGTTATTGAAATTTTCTCCTCGGTTATTTTGATTAAAAACCTTGATTTTGATTATGAAATTTCCATGATTTCCAGATTTAACTTTTGAAATTCCCTTGATTCGGCCTTGATAATTTCCTTGATTCTGAAATTTCCACGGTTTAGTCCATTGATTAAAATTTCCCGGATTTTGAAAACATTGGACACAGATTTGATTTTGATTGATTTGATTTGGACGGTTTTCTTGCACATTGTGACCTTGACTTGGGTTATAAAACCGGGTGGTCCAAGATAGTTGGTTAGAACGATAGTAAGGAGATCCGATCTCCTTGTGGTTGGTAACCGTTACCGTCCCATATTCGTAGCATAAACGTTTCTCATGAGCAAGCACCGGGAAGGCTGGGCACTCAAAATAGAATGTGACCACCAAGGTTCACAACTTTGACTAATCGATTGACTTGACGTTGTGTTAAGACTTTGGATTCCGTTGCACAAGACGGGGACAACATCATCGAACTCTCTTTGTTAAGGCTGCACCCCCCCCCCTATTTCTGCATTGGAAGACGTGGTAGATCTCGTCGACTCCCCCTCCTCGGCTGAAGAATCCAATAATGTGGATGGGCGGTCATGTTCTCGATAAGGTCATAACACTCTTCGGGCGTCTTTTCGATGAAGTACACCCGCAGCAGCATATCGGTATCAACGATGTCGTAGAGCTTAACCCATTATAAAACGTATCAATAATCGTCTGCGAGCAACATGTTGTGATTCGGACATCGATCAATCGAAAGCTTGTAGCGTTTCCCAGCCTCGAATCAAGATTCGTCGGGAAGTGTCGGAAATTGGCTGACATCATTCTTAGCTTCGTCACCTCGATGGTGGAAAATATTATAGCCAAGAATTTGAAACCATTTCATTGAACGGTAGATGAATAGAATTCTTTGGAAGCGATTCAAACCAAGCGGTGGCTGTGCGTCAATGAATATGGACAGATAGAGACGAAGGGCTCACGGGGTGACCCGTTTTGTGTTCACTTTAGAGTGATTGTTAAAAATTTATCAGATGTTTGTTGCATCATCACCCGGTAAACCCGTAGGGGAAATTGACAAAAATTTTTACTTGTTGAATTCATATGATGTTACAGTCCAAAATCGGGCGGCTGTCGATATGGACAGGGCAATCGGGCACACCACGGTCCAAACATAGTTGGTTGACAATCCTCCATCGTACGGAGATCGGATGTTGAGTTCCACCGGAGGAACTCGTTTTTGTAGAGGCACCACCATCGGCGGGTGTCCAAATTTTGACGTTGTTGTTCATTTCCTCAACGTTTGGGAAATTAACACCGGTGTGTGTTACGTATAATCCTCTCAGGAATTCGATAAAGGTGATAAAAGTTCTTCGATGAAGAACGGTGTTCATACACCAACGAAATTCACAAATAACATGAAAAATCAATTAGAAAAGGAATCTTTTTGGTTTTTAGTTTTTTTTTTTTTTTTTTTTTTTTTTTTTTTTTTTTTTTTTTTTTTTTTTTCGAATACTTAAACAAAAATCAAATCAAATATTTTTGGGTTTCTTTATAAAGAAAATAAAAACCAATATTTTTTTTCTTTTCTTTTTTTATATATCACAATATTTTTATGAATCCGATCGTCACCCGGAAATCGTTTCCTTCAAAACCTACGTTGCAACAAAATTGGTCGGGTTGTAGAATTAAAGGTATATCCGAAACGAATAATTTCACGATTCTTTTGCGTTCAAGCTTATTGGTTTATCAACCGCCCTCCTTAAACGGAAGACAGAGATGTTTATTCTATTTTTGGTATTTTTCAAACACTTTTTTTTTTTTTGGAAAAGTGTTTAATATTTTTTGATTTTTTTTTTTTTTTTACTTTTATATAAGAATATATAAAGGAAGGTTTTCAAAAAAACAATTCGGAAAAACGAAAACCGAAATTCACGTCAATCCTCCCCGCAGCGGCGACAAAAATTAGATTCACGGGAAATCAACGTTTGAATTATATCGTTTCAAGAAATACGCAAGAAATACGTATTAGCGGAGTCGTTTCGTGTGAGGTGTGAATGGAAATGATTCCGAGACGAAAAAACGTGAAGTGAATGTGATAAAATGATGAGATGAGAATTAAACTAATAAAAGGATTCTTAAGCAATCTAAGTTATCATAATAAAAGGCAACGTAAATTAGAAAGTAAACACGTATTAATAACGTAAATAAAAACGTCGTTTACAACTAAAAGTCGAAATTAATTCAAATACTTAACCTAGGATGCGACATGAACATATTTTTAAGCTAAAAATAATAAAAGAAAATTTGAAAAAGAAATTAATATTTTTGGCTTTATTATTTATTAATTAAAATTTTTGTATCTTGTTTAATAAAGGAAATGAAAGTAATTAGAAATGAACATTAAAATCTACAAATTTAATTTTAAATTCTAACTTAACTTAAAACTAGTTTAAAAATTAAAAATGAAAACTATTTTGTCTTTTTTGTGAATTTAATTTGATCTAAAAATACTTAAAATTCAAGAGAAAATGAAAAGAAATACTTAAACTATTCTAAAATTATGAAATTTTTATGGAAATCTAATTTATATTTAAATCTACATGTAAAAAGGAATTTGAGAAAATTAAGCAGTTAAGTGCTTATTTTGGCCAATAAGCAGTTAGAAAGTGCTTATTAATACGTATTTGACTCAAACTTGGTCAAATTTTTCCCAAAATGATCACAGGACCTAAAATAAAACTCAGGTAATCACTTGCATTTTGCCAAAATACTCAGATTTATGCAATTGAGAGGCAAACAGTTTCTAATAAGCACCAAAATGAGCCAAGTAAGCTCAAATGATAACAAATAAGCTCAAAACTGAATTAAATGCTCAAACACAACTAATTGAAGCATAAGAGAAGTAATGGAACCAAGTAATCAAGCCAATGTAATCAAATGTTCAACTCTGCTAAAAACAGTTAAGTACCTACTTATGCTTAACTAGCAGCTAGAATTAAGCAGTTCTAATAAGCACAAAAGTGGAATTTTAAAGCTGATATTACTTCTATGCTGGCTTGAGTATCTTTTGCCCCAAAAATCAATCAAAAAGCTCAATTAATGAAGTAGCTAAGAGCCTATGAACTTAGCTTAAAAGCTGATGTGCAGGGGAGACTTTAAGCAGATTGCTCACTTTGAGCTCCAATTCAGATAAGCAAATGAGACCCAATAAGCAAAATAATTGTTGTTATAAACTCACTTTCCACCAAATAACTCAAATCAGCAATCAAAAATCACTTTCACAAAAGATCAAAGCCTAGAGATGCTTGTCAAATTCTGCTCAACTCAGACACTAAGACAAATTGACTTTTAGATTTGAAGAACTAAGTTGACTATTCTGAGTTTAAACCTGTCCTAAATGATCTAATAAGTTGTTATAAGCTAAAATATAACTGAATTAAGCTACCTAAATTACTTATGCAACTATTTGTAGGAATATGCACCCTAATCTTTTAACAGTTAAGAAGTATGAGAAAATTAAAGTGAACTTTGACTTTATCTTAATAAACTACTGTTATTATGCAAGTTTTATTCTATTTTAACCCTATATGAACTACTTATGCAATCTAATCCAACAAACTAACACACTAATTTAGTAAAACAGGTTGATCCAAACACCCCTATATGAATCTGTTATGCAAAATTTATGAAGCAACTATGTGATCTGAATTACCAAGCCACCAAACAAACTGAGATAAAGATCTAATATATTGATAGAAGCTCAAAACCACAAATCTCAGACCTCAGTTATCACAGATACTCAATCAACAACTTGAATCAAATAGATGAAACAGTAATTATGAACTTGATATCAAACTCAAACCAATCAAATGTAAATGATGAAATCAACTAAAATTAAGCATTAACCCAACTGTATGAACAACAATAAGCAATAATAAACAGACAAATTAAGAACTAAACTACTATGCTATGATTTAGAGGAATTGTAAATACCAAAGGACTTACAAGACACCCTCAGCAAGAACAGAGAGTTATCCACAGTAGCCTATCTCTATGATAGGCTGAGACCTTCCAAATCAATCTCAACTTATCTGATTCCTTCTTCTGAGTCAAAACAGCTTATGGAATTAGCTGTTTGGCTTTTGTTAACTGTTTGGAGTTTGAGAGATTTTAACTAAGTAATACCCTACACCACTCACAGAAGCTATTGACAGCTAAGATGAGTTCTAATTATTCTAAAATCAGCTTATTGAAGCTGGAACTTGATTAAGGAAAACATATTTTTGGTATCATTTAAGGATTTTCTGATTTTTTTTTATTTTTTATATTTTGAGAAAAGTAAAAACAAATTACTATTCAATTGATGAAAACAAATTAACTAAGCTAAATTGAACAGAAAATGAACAATTTAAAACAGATAGGAACAAGGAAATATAAATCTGAATTCTAAAGAACAATATGAATTAAGCTAAAATAAACTTTCATTAATCAAATTTCAAATCATTACAATAAGAAAACAATTTCACAGCATAATATTACATAAAAAACTACACACTAAACTGTGAAAATGAGGAGGGTATATATAGCTGAGCCAGGGGTCTTCATTAGGGTTTCTCAGGCTCCTTGGAAGCTCCTAGACTTTCTACTTTCATCCCTTGGATCATGCTTCAATCATACGCATACATTTGAGCCCTTGGATCATGTGCGTGTGAGTAGTGAATCCTGCGTGTGTGTGCTCATTGGTCCACGTGTACTCCTCTGACATACCCTGACATGTGCGTGATCTTCTAGAAACTCCAAATGATTGGGTAATTATTACCAATCGGGGTAATTTTTAGAGTTGGTTATTTAGGGTTCTTGGTAAATAGTGAAAACTGGGTTTGGGGGTGAGATTGGGGGGCGGGTATTTTAAAAGGTAATAAATATGTGTTGGGTCGGGTTGTGGGTAAAAGGGTGGAAAAGGGTTAACAGTGTGGGCCGGGTAATGATTTTGGGTAGTGGGCTTTGGTGATGGACCAGCATTATGTTTTATTAAGGTTTAGGATTTTGGTTTTATAGTTTTAAGGTGTAAAGGGTAAAAGGTGTAAAATCTGAAAAATCAAGGGTTGAAGCTGCCATTTTTCAAACTTGCTTTCCAAGGGCCAATATTGTCATTCTTTGATTCATGAAGGGTCTTTTGTATTTTTCTTCCAAAATGACTTCAAAGGACCATTTTTGACAATTTCTGAAAGTGGAGGGACTAAAGTTGCCAATTCTTCCAAACTTTATCCAGGGACTTCTTTTGCCAATCTTGGAATCTTAAGGGACTTGAATTGACTATTTGACTTCCCCGGCTTCGGCTTTTGACACTTTCCATTCTCGTGCTCGTTTTTGTCGGTTTTCTTTGATTTTGACGTGATTTCTGAAATATTCGTACCTGCACAATCACAAACGCAAAAACACACTATCTTTGGCATTTATGGTTAGTTTTTGGTCGTTTTGGTCTTAATTTGGTAAATAAAAGGTGTATGAATAAGCATACACCAANTGACATACCCTGACATGTGCGTGATCTTCTAGAAACTCCAAATGATTGGGTAATTATTACCAATCGGGGTAATTTTTAGAGTTGGTTATTTAGGGTTCTTGGTAAATAGTGAAAACTGGGTTTGGGGGTAAGATTGGGGGGCGGGTATTTTAAAAGGTAATAAATATGTGTTGGGTCGGGTTGTGGGTAAAAGGGTGGAAAAGGGTTAACAGTGTGGGCCGGGTAATGATTTTGGGTAGTGGGCTTTGGTGATGGACCAGCATTATGTTTTATTAAGGTTTAGGATTTTGGTTTTATAGTTTTAAGGTGTAAAGGGTAAAAGGTGTAAAATCTGAAAAATCAAGGGTTGAAGCTGCCATTTTTCAAACTTGCTTTCCAAGGGCCAATATTGTCATTCTTTGATTCATGAAGGGTCTTTTGTATTTTTCTTCCAAAATGACTTCAAAGGACCATTTTTGACAATTTCTGAAAGTGGAGGGACTAAAGTTGCCAATTCTTCCAAACTTTATCCAGGGACTTCTTTTGCCAATCTTGGAATCTTAAGGGACTTGAATTGACTATTTGACTTCCCCGGCTTCAGCTTTTGACACTTTCCATTCTCGTGCTCGTTTTTGTCGGTTTTCTTTGATTTTGACGTGATTTCTGAAATATTCGTACCTGCACAATCACAAACGCAAAAACACACTATCTTTGGCATTTAAGGTTAGTTTTTGGTCGTTTTGGTCTTAATTTGGTAAATAAAAGGTGTATGAATAAGCATACACCAAAATCCCCCAGACTAAGGTATTGTCGTGTCCTCACGCAATGTAATCACTTCACGCTTTTGAGATAAATAATTTTGATGCTCTTTTTACTAACTTTGGAAAGTAGCAAAACGTTCGAAAGAGATTACGAAATCATTTAATCCCGAAAACGCCCCGAGTTTCCATTTTATTCCTTATACTAACTTTACACTATTATTTTTGTATTTTTCCACTTTTTCATGTGACGGTGTATTTGACTTTCATTATTTTGCAATAACGATTAAGGGTCATAGAGTAAAAACACGATTCATAGAAAAGTGACCGATTGGATAAAATTCATCGTCCCTGATTTTTCACAAGCCCCCAAACTAAGCGTAAAAACGGATCATTGTTTAATTACAAGTTAGATGCTAACACTACCCATGGAAGTTACTTGTGTGAAAACCTCTTGTTCCCATTTTCCTATTTGGTATCTCATTATTTTATTTTTGTGAGAGAAATGAATTTCTTCATAAGCATCTCGTTTTCATAGTTATTAGTCCGATAAAGATACTAAATAAGGACGCTAAGTAGTTAGTGTTCTTTCCTCAAGAGTCGCTGCAATGAAAATGAGGTCCACATCAAAGTCTTTATTATACTTATTATTATTATTATTAGGGTTGCCACCTACCTAAGCCAACACTAACTCCACGGCTACCTCGAAATTTAAGGTTCGAAAGGGCCTTTTCCATTTGGCGGCTTTCTTCTCGGCACATCCCAAACCAGTTGGTTTAAGTGACCAGGCTTTTGAAACCCCACAGAGAATAGTACCGGAATCAGCGGGAATTCGATTCCAAAGATTTACGAGGCTACCGCTAAATCCGCATCAACCTAAATAGATGACAACCGACTCACAACACAACGATAACACAAAAACTCATAGACTTTAGTTGAGGAGTACTTTCACGTGCACCTCATGCGCCCGATCTAGGATCGTATACATGCACCTCACGCGCCGTGCCAACTTTAGTCTTAACAATTAAGCTCTTATTCGCACAACTCAATATTGACTTTTCTTTCTTTTTCTTTTCTCATCAATTTTTTTTTTTTTTTTTTTTTTTTTACGCACGCATAACTTTGACGCTTATAGCAACTTTGGGACTCCGGACCTTCACGGTTTAAGTCCAAGACCTACCGCCAACTGCTTAGGTTAGAATGTAGGATCCAAGGTCCGATCTCAATCCGAAGTCTTATATCGCTACTAACACTTATTATTATCCGATACTTTATTATTGGACCTTGATGTGTACCCAATTTTCAAAGCAAGGATTCTTTTAAAAAGACCAAGAACTAAATATCGGCAAATCCGAATATCTTTAATTATTTAGCACAAATATGGGGTGAAACAATTTTGTGGGAACAAAAAGCCAAAAGTACCTTCGATGGGCTCTAAAGAGAACCAACTACTCCACGCTTAGCATCTAACTTCTAAATAAACTCTATCATTTCTCGTTCTCCGCAAATTTAAAATCTCAAATAATGAGATCCGCGAATGCTTAGCCGATAATCATTTTTAAAGACCATATTGGTTAAGGGAGACAAGCTAGGGCTCAACACGCCCGGATCAAGTCAAAATTTTTATTCTTACTCTTACCTAGTAGGAAAGTCAAACACGGTGTCAAAACACTTATTATATTTTTGCACAATTTTTTTTTTCTCATTTTTTTGTGCTTTTTCACAACATTTTCTTCAAAATTTTTCAAAATTTTTCAATTTTTTCATTTTTTCATTTTTGAGGAAAAACGGGGTTGCGAGAGTAACTGACTAAATGAAAGTGCAGGTCAAATCAAATCGAAGATTCACCCCCCCAGACTAAAGGTAAACATTGTCCTCAATGTTTCAAAGGTAAGGGTAATCCTAACAAAAATCTA
>LBNU01010899.1:52984-74395 GCA_014162995.1 Artemisia annua | reverse complement strand
AAAAAAAAAAAAATCCGAAAATTTATGGAAGGTTTTGAATCAGGATTTAATAAAAAATTCGAAAATAATATGAAAATTGTATTTTACTAAAATACCCTTATGATTAAATAATAATCTTTAATATTTAAAAATATCTTATTGGTCTAGAAGAGTTCTTGCAGTTCTCGCACTTAACAGGGTTCTGAAAATAAAGCCCCCTATATATATATATATATATATATATATATATATATATATATATATATATATATATATATATATATATATATATATTTGGAATTTTGTGTGAGTTTTGTCTGATAAATATCAGTCGATTCCTCAACCCATATTGCAAATTTAGCACCGGCGACCCATTTGGCAACAAAGCCCCACACTGGGCAACCGATATTTCCAAATCGGTCAACCTATCTTGGCAACCGATTTTTTCAGATCCATTGTCACCAGCCTAATGTTCATGCTTTTTTGTTCTATTCTTACAAATGGTGAGCCCTCCTTCCCAAAGCTATTTTTTCTACTACTCTTTAAATTATTTTAAAACTGTTCTAATTCATAGTTCAACCTTTACAACAAACAACATTTTATATCGTTACTTTTTACTCAATACAACTTAAAGTAACATCGATAATTATTTATAAAAGTAATTACCTAAAGAGACCAATATACTACCTCATTTATAAGATGAGGAGAGTTATATTAAATACCATTTTTTTTACATACCAAGGGACTCATCCCCACCATCCATCTAAAAACAGATCAATGATTGAGATTAAAAGCATTTTAATATTTCACCCATTTTTTATAATTTAAATATCTCTTAAATCGTTAATTGTTAAGCGAAAATAATTACACCATCGCGACGAGCATTTAATTATCTTACTATAGACGAGCACTTTGATATACTTTCGACCAAAAAAAAATCATTTTTTTCACATTTTTTTTTCGTGGCCGAAAAAATCATATATGATATTACACATCATATGTGATTTTTCGGTCACGAAAAAAAACGTGAAAAAAACGAAAAAAAAAAAATTGTCGAAAATATATCAAAGTGCCTATCTATAGAAAGATAATTAAATGCTCGTCCTAACCGTATAATTTTTTTCGCTTAACGATTAATGGTTTGAAAGATATTAATATTTGAAAAAAAATAAAAATAAAAAAAATAAAAAAATGAAAGTGGGTTTTTTTTATTGTTGGGATAAATCTCATCCATTAGATCAAATAAAGATGGAGGGAAGATCGAGGGTGGAGATTAGTCCCTTAGTATGTAAAAAGTTTGGTCCTCAAATGATCTTAAATCTTATAAGATTGGACCAAAATTTTCACTTTTTAGAGCAAGGGGCACGCTTGCGTTGTAAGTTAGCGCCAAACCACCAGCCCAAGTCTTCCAACGGCTCACCGTACCATGGTTGGTGCCAAAGGGTCTCGGCTGGTAAATACTAGCCAACGCGGTTGATTTTGTGTTATTTATTTATTTTTATGTTTCTTTTTGTGTTGTGGTTGTATATTTAGCGGGGTATGTGTGAATCCAACAATACCACTTTTGCTTATGGCACCACATTTGTACGAGGGATGAGGTTTTTACTGCCGTATAAATATCTCGTGCCATAAGAAAACCACGGTTCATTCCTCACCATTTTTATTTCCACTCTTTTCATGAACAAAATGACCATAAGTATTTATAATCAAGATTTTGAGGACTTGAACTTCATACATGTTTTATAAACAAGATGACCATACTTATTTTGTTTATAATAAAAAAGTTTGACTAACTGTTTTGGACATGACCAACGTAGGCTCTCTCTTGTTTGACCAAACTTAATGTCGACTATGTCACAGCTGTTAATTGTCAAAGAGAGATGATTTACACACTTTTATATTTAATATTTAATTGGCATATTTCAAAATATGCATTAAACAATTGTAATGTAAATATGAATTGCTTTAACTGTTTGTACACTAAGTGTTTCAATCAAAGTTATGAGTAAGGGTGAGCATCGGTCTGGGACCGGACCGGACCGGACCGGACCGACAAGACCGAAGACCGAATTAAGGCAAAAACCCGGACCGAGACCGAGACCGAATGTGGTCGGTCCGGTCCGGTCCGGTTCGGTCCGGTCCGGTCTTCGGTCGGTCCGGTCCAATTAGGCAATATTCTAGCAAGTTTTTCAGTTTTTTGGTCGGTCCGGACCGGACCGGACCGGACCGACCGGACCGAGGACCGAATTAGCTAAAAAGCCTAGACCGAGGACCGGACCGAATGTGCTCGGTCCGGTCCGGTTCGGTCCGGTCCGGTCGGTTTTGTCGGTCGGTCCGGTCCATCCGGTCCGTTTGCTCACCCCTAGTTATGAGTATACCAAATTACCAATTACTTCCCATTGTCAAACCCACATTTTACAAAAGAGCTTTGCCACACCCTCCTACCATTTCATCCTACAAATCCTCCTATGCACAACAATATTATATAGTTTTTTCCTACTCATTCTCTCTCTGTATCAAAACCGTCAGTTCTGACAAATGTCATCCTTCTGTGTGTAGACACATTTTGTAGAAATGTTTAGCATTTCTCTTTACAAAAAGCCAGACTAACTTTGAACATGACCAATGTAAACAAGATGATACAAACGTGCACTTTTCACCATTGTTTACTTTTTTGAACATTTTTTAAGCACATGTCACCTCAATGGTTTGTTTGTTTTTTTTTTTTTTTTTTTTTTTTCATCATCATCATTTCATGTTTAAACAACATGCTGTTATACTTTGTTAGAGGAAATATAAAAGTGAGCCATGTTTTTTCATTAAAATTTATTTATTTATTTATTTGTTTATTTATTTAATTTTTTTTATTTGTGATTGATGAACATGATATGTCATATTCAATTAGACTTTAGAGGATCTTTACCATTTTTTTTTTCATCTTTCTATTGGGTCGCGAGTGTAAAGTCGCGTGTATTCAATTTAGGTCGCATTTTTTACTTTGTCGCATTATTAAATTTGGGCCACGTTTTATTTAATTTGGATCGCTAATGTAATCAAATAAGTATTATATTCGTACATCATATATCCTATATATATTGCTCACGTACTATCATTTTATATAAGAATCACTACTTAATCATTTACTTTTGTGATTCTTAATGTTTATGGAGCAATTATGGGTAAGAAGCACGTTTCGACAATATTTTGAATCATAAATGAAGAAGTCAAAGAAGTACATGTTGAGCTGACATCCTATACAACGTATCAGTATTAACTGTATACGCCATATTATCATACTTAGACGAAATCAAGATCTTTCCTGACTTTGAAGAATACGACCTATTCCCATTTGAACATATGCCGGTCTAAAGATTAACTGATAAAGTCAAACAGAATTTGAACATATGCCGGTCTAAAGATTAACTGATAAAGTCAAACAGAAGGATACGGCGTATCCAACTTCAGTGATACGCCATATACATGAAGATTAACCAAAGATGAACTAAATCTGGAACAAGAAGAATATGGCGTATGAAATTGTAGCCATACGCCGTATACAATGGCACCTAAAACATCATCCTGGAATATTTTATGAGTGGAGCCCACGCCAAACTGCCCAATACACCGTATTGGTAAAGCTGTATATGACATATCAGACCCCTGACTGAAAGGTATATATGGAGGGCTTATTCCACCGGATTCAACACGCTCTCACCATACACCACAGAGCTTAAGGACGATTTTAGGAGACAAGGAAGGTCAGTAAACACCACGACTCGCCAGGAGGGCATCTCGAGTATCCGTTACCTTTATTAATCATTATTTATCGTTTCGATTTCATTATGAATTCAACTCGTATAGCTTTGATTCAATCATTGTGTATTGTTACTGACATTATGGGCTAACCTTTAGGTGTTAGCCATGTTTATGATTATTATATTTATCGTGCTCAATTGCGTTTCTTTAATTGCTTGAAGTGTTGTGGTTATTGGTTAGATCATAGGTTATATATAGATGCATTTCTGTGATTTGTGGTTCGTATCATAATGGTTGGTATCCGTGATAACATAGCTTCACGGTGGTTACCATTATGACTAGAGGCCGACTGTATTCCTAGGTTAGTCATTGCATGATTAAGGCAAGTAAGTTAGCGTGAGAACGCTTATAGATGAGAATTCGCGAGGGTTTAGGTAGTTGCACTTATATGTAATTGCCAAAATAGCTAATAATTGATAGTTGAACCACTTTATGCATGCTTGATGATTATTAACACTGTGACCATCGTGTTAAGGGCGAATATGCATAGGACTGGGTAACTGTGACCATCTGGCCTAGTCTACCATTGATAGGGAGTGTACTCACAATGCCGAATTCATGCTCCTCGAGTCTCAGTTTACATTCCCTGACTCACCAACGGAAGTAACACCTTATTCATTGCACTAGTAGATGAATCACTATGACCTGATATGATAAACATGGCTAGCACTTTCTCCTATCATATAACCTCGACCTTACCTTCTTATTCACTATTTACTTGCATTTCTTAGTTTAATAATTGGTAAATTAGAAATACCAAATACGTGCGAATCATTCAGATTGAACCCCCTTGCATTATTAGAATAGATAACTAGAATACCACTAGGTCTAGCTTTAGTTTACTCACTCCTTACGAACGACGCGTACTTACCATCCACTAGCTGCATCTGATCGGGTACACTGCTTGTAAGTGTTAGTCTATTGGTTAGTCGAAAATCATAAATATTAAAATATGATAGAAAATCTCACACATAGATAGCACATCGGCCACGTTTAATTAAACTTGTGTCGTGTTTTACTTTGTCAATACATCGAAATAACAAACTTGTGCCGCCTGAGAGGTCGAGTTTTTTAAAAATTCCGTCGCGTAGAAGGTTGTGAAAGACACGTGTGTGATCAAAATTTTATCCTCAAATAAATCTAACGGATGAGATTCAAAACTTCATTTTGGTAATTAAAAAAAAACAAAAAAAAAACAACTTATGCGACGATTGATTTCGTAAATAGGTAGTGGTTATGGGCCATTTAATTTTTTTCTCTCTAAATTATATGCTTATAAAAAGAATATTTTGGTTCATTTAAGTGAAATTTATGTTCAAAAAAAAAAAAAAAAAAAAAAAAAAAAAAAAAAAAAAAAACCCTTGCGTCATCACCTTCCCATTCCATTCACGCTCATCCTTCCTCATTCTTCTACGTTCTTAAAAGAACGTACCATTCTCATCTTCACTCTAATTGAGCTAGTAAAACAATAATTGTATGAGTCATATTTTTAGTCCATATATCTTTGACATCCATATCTTGTTCTCCAATAAATGTCATGCATATATTTATCATCATCATTATGTATATGTGTATTCTTTTTCAACTAACTTTGCCTTGTAGCACTCTTCCGTTACTTGATTTCTTGGTGCCTCAAATAAGGGGGAGCATACACCAAGGGGGAACATTAGCAAATGTCCAAGTCATTATGTTTCTAACCATTAATGACATCTACACATTTTGATTGTGTATTTCAACCCTATCTATTTTTTTTGTTGCACGAAACTAACTCTTGATGTAGGTTAAGAGTTTGCAATTTATTTGATCCATGGATCCACTAGAGTCAAGTTCAAAGGATGTCAATGTTCTGGGGTTTGATAAGTTCAAGGCTTCACTTACGATGATGCAAGCTCGCCTCTTTCTTTTAAGAATTGAAGTGTAGTAGAAGTCTCGACTAGGAGTCCACCTTTTTGCTTCGACAAAAAGGGGAGAAGAAGTGTAAACAAGTAACTTATACATTTTACTATGAGTTACAGTTTACATAGTTTGTCATCATCAAAAAGGGGGAGATTGTTGGCATAAATATTACGATATTTAATCTAAACATCCTCTTCATGTTTTGATGATGGCAAAGATGTAAGTTACAACACATAACGTAAAGTGATTAAGTTACTTGTGATCACAAATCATCTATGCATTCATACGTCAACATCTCTCGACATCTCAACGTCTCGAGTATGCTTCAACAATCACTTAAGGTATGAATAAACAAATGCCTAATGCATTTTATGATCAAAGGAACTTTTATTTAGTCACTACAATTTTTATAAAATGTTAAAAATATTTTATATCTTTTACAAAACATTTTTGGTATATAACGGAAAATATTTAAGTCATAATAAATATATGAATTCAAATTTTTTGCCAAAAACAGTTAAAATTTCACTAGATAAACCTTCCCCAGTAAAAGACAAGAAATCTGGCCGTTTAAGGAGAGTGGCCCCCTTAATTATAGGGCGGCCCCTTAATTTTAAGGGGGCCGGCACGCTCTGTTGTCAGAAACGTTTGCCTATAAATACTGGTTCATTTCTGGTATTTTTTCAACCTTTGTGCACTAAAATTTTTAGTCTCAATCTTTTCTAAACATCCTTCTAAATACTTTGATCATAAGTTTATAAGCTTTTGTTTCAAGTGATTCAATCCTTCACCACTCAAAGTGCAAGAGAAGAATACTTCTTATCATCAAGTCAAAGAAGTATTAGAGTTTAGTTAGTATTAATGTGAAGTTGTAGAAATAAGTTATGTAAGTATATGTAATAAGTAGATCAAGATAATCTTACTTAGTAGTGAATCAATAGGTGAGTAAGAAGTGGTGTGAAGAAGTAGTAGGGTGAAGAAGTCATGTAGTTGTGAAGAAGTAGTAGTGTGAAGAAGACATGGTAGTCGTGGAGAAGTAGTGGGGTGAAGAAGTAGTGTAGCTGCAAAGAAGTAGTGGTGTGAAGAAGTCGTGTGTAGAAGTTTTGTAGTGATCGA
Organism: Artemisia annua; assembly: GCA_014162995.1. Lineage (NCBI taxonomy): Eukaryota > Viridiplantae > Streptophyta > Magnoliopsida > Asterales > Asteraceae > Artemisia > Artemisia annua. Next base: position 67,588 of record LBNU01010899.1, on the reverse strand, counting down.
AAGCGTGTACGGTTTTCTCCGCCAAAAGGGAGCTTGTTGAGTAGTGTTGTGAACTCTTGAGTAGGTGACTCGGGGAGTGGAGTAGGGCAAGGAAGGTGTCCTTGTAGCCGAACCACTATAGATCTTCGTGTCCGGTTTGCATTTCCTTTCTCTTATCTCTTTTCATTTATTCTTGCATTTATCGTTTTATACCTATCCTTACCTATGTGTTTTAGTTGTCGCTTATATTGTTGTGATGTTGATCGTGTTGTAGATATAAGTTAATATTGTGATAGGATGTATAATTATATGATATGGTCTAATGGACGTAGATGTATTATTCACACTTCTCATGTTGAATTTAACTTAATCGATAATTTAATACAAAACGTTTTAAGATTTTGAAAGGAAACCTATTCACATAAAGATCAACCAAAGCTCTATTCATAAAACTAAGTTTTGAAAACAAATCCAAAAGCACACATATATAATTGATCATATTGATTATATGTTGTTTTCATAATAAACTCTGATTGAAGGTTTTCAAATATACATTGAACAAATTAAAAAGAGGTAAAACTATTCAACCCCCCCCCCCCCATTCTAGTTTTCCACAATTGGAATCAAGAGCCACGTTGCTCTAATTTTCAAAACAAATGCTTTTAAAAATTGAGTACGATCCATGTATCAAATTACCTATTAAGGAGGATTAAATATGAAAAGTGTTTTGTTGATTAACTTGTATTAGTTTTGATGTTCTATACACTAATTATACTAGCTCGAAATAATATTATACCTAAAATAAGTGTTTTATGTTCGGTATTAATTTCAGAAAGTTTCACACATTTCCGCAAGGTTAGAAAATAATTTTTAACAAAAAATGCATTTTTGAGTACCAGATGGGCGGCCCCATTAATTGTCTGGGCGGCCCCCTTAAATACTGGGCGGTCCCCTTAAATATTTAAGGGGTCCGCCTGTATGTTCGCAATTTTTTCAAAAACTTTGAAAATCATATAAATTTAACCGTAACTCCGTAGAAGTCGTGCCACCCGGCGTTTTAAAGGTAATTGAGTCTACTTTCATTTAAAAATACTTACAAGTAACCATTACAAACTTAAATAAGTCAGAAAGTCAAAATACTATAGGGTGGTCAAAAATTTGTGTTTCGTTTTAACGTAAAACTTTTATTTTACCTTTTCCTTCAAGTCGGACATTCCTAGTTGATATATTTTTGAAAAATTAAGTATTTAGGTTTTCAAAATATTGATCTTAATTAAATTATAGAATGGGGAGGAAACTATTTTATTTTCAAATAAAATCGAGCTAAGTAAACATTGGTGTATATAACACACAAAACGACGACAAGCGTTTTATGTGTTATGTGAAAACTTCTTTGTAATTTTATTTTGTTAATAGAGTATATTAGATAATCGTTGCTATTTGAAATTTAGATATTTGTATGTCTAAGTATATGTGCCATGTACTCTATTAGTTTGTAACTAGTTGTCCGTTTATGCCTAACTAGATCTTATGTTAGATTTTTTGCATTAGGATTGTAATATTTTTCTTGCATTGCGTATAGGTATAGATGGCTTAATGTTACTCAAACATCTTGTAAATGAGTTAAATCTAGTCACCTAAATATTTCAAACAATCTAATCTATTGTCAACAACACATTTAAATATTTTCAACAAATTACCTTGTTTTACCTTGTACCGAACAATTTTTTTCCTTATATGGGCACTAAACTTTTATTTTTTGGTCTTTTTGATGTACTTTGTGACATTTTTGCCCCTCAAATTNACTATTTTATTTTCAAATAAAATCGAGCTAAGTAAACATTGGTGTATATAACACACAAAACGACGACAAGCGTTTTATGTGTTATGTGAAAACTTCTTTGTAATTTTATTTTGTTAATAGAGTATATTAGATAATCGTTGCTATTTGAAATTTAGATATTTGTATGTCTAAGTATATGTGCCATGTACTCTATTAGTTTGTAACTAGTTGTCCGTTTATGCCTAACTAGATCTTATGTTAGATTTTTTGCATTAGGATTGTAATATTTTTCTTGCATTGCGTATAGGTATAGATGGCTTAATGTTACTCAAACATCTTGTAAATGAGTTAAATCTAGTCACCTAAATATTTCAAACAATCTAATCTATTGTCAACAACACATTTAAATATTTTCAACAAATTACCTTGTTTTACCTTGTACCGAACAATTTTTTTCCTTATATGGGCACTAAACTTTTATTTTTTGGTCTTTTTGATGTACTTTGTGACATTTTTGCCCCTCAAATTATTAAAAATCCAGGGGCAAAAATCTTCTTGTTCCTGATCTCTTCTTGCTCATGCCTTCTTCAAACTGATTTCTTCATGCTCTTGATCCTTGGTGTTAATGACTTTTCAGTTTCTAGTTGAACCAAATTCCAGTAGGGTTAGTGCCGCCATTACCACTTGAATCTTCATGTTTTTTTTGGTTTGTTTGGGCAAAGGTTCAGAACCTTTACTCGCATAACTTCACAGCCTCGTTCCCATTATCTCTAGTTTCCCACAACCTCGTGTGGGTCTTCGGTATTGGCATATACCTTGCCTTCATCAACCTTCTTGGTTGATACTACTTTCATGGCTGTATTGTAGTATTAAACTACAAAATCTAAAATCTTCCTTTTGCTATAATCTCCCTTATAATTGGGCAAACCAACAATCTTCCTTGTTTCTTATTTATTGATTCTTGTATGATGATGGCATGATACTGTTGGTTTGATCATTCGATCCTGGAAACCCAAAACAACCTGTGAAACACATTTAACATCGATGATAACAAAGACTATCCTTGCCGGCTATGAGCATTCGAAAATTATCACTTAGAAAGTATCAGCACCAAAGCTTGCGGAAACACTCACCAATTTTGGATGCGATGTTTTCGATTTGCCATCCCAAATACGTTAAGGCATATCAAGACACGGATGAAGAAACGACAATTACTTCTCTATGTTGATGATTAGGGAGATGATGGAAATCGTAAACAGAAAGCGGTGTTGGTCGGACCTAAAAGATATTGAAATAAAAAATCCTTGCGACGGAAGATGGGTTATAACCCCAACAAGTTCTTGGACTCGTTTTCTTGACGGACCTGTTGATCGATATCCTGTTGAGTTCATTTTGTTGTAGGTATCGGCTTTACAATTTTTACTGTTGTGGTTCTCTCTCGCCGCAGTGAAGCTGGTTTTGAAGGTGATATTGGTAAGTCTGGTGGAATCGAAGGTGATAAGAATTACGAATATAACTTTAGGAACCAGCTTCACCACGGCGAGAGAGAACCACAACAGTAAAAACTGTAAAGCCAATACCTAAAACAACATGCGACCAGACTGCCATATACAAAAATGGTGTTTGTGTTTGGAATGGATTTTTGTTGGTGAATTTGAATTGGATAATTGGTAAGAGCCGAGAAACAGCGAGTACATTGTCAAAAAAACAAAAGGCAACAAACCACGCTGAAGGAAGTTGTTTTAGAGGGACTTTGTTCAACCCAGATCCATTGGCGTTCAATGGATCTATAGTATCCATTGAAGTTGAAGAAGATTAATTAAGTGAAGTGAATTGAGCATAGTGATGATTGTGACAGGGTATTTATACGTGTCAGAGAGGAAAAAGGGAATTTTTATCTCAACCGTCTATTATAATAGACGGTTGAGAAAACATTTCAGGCCACTGATCGTTAATGTGGAATTGCGCATATCATTGACGTGGATCTAGAATGGTTTTCTTTATTACCCTTTATTTATTTATTTTTTCAATAAATAATAGGTTAATTATTCATTGCGATTATGAAATGGTTTTCTTTGTTTTTATAATACGTCCCAAAATTCTTATTTATTTTGATTATTTTGAGATGGCAATGCTTTCGCGCTTAATATAATTTTCAACTTTCTCAAGAATAGAAACCTGAGATATAGAAAGCAAATTTTAATTTCTATCCAAAAGCTTGCATGTCACATTCCAAATAGTTAACGAGATATATATGAAAAGAGTACAACGTTTTAGATCAATTAAAAGCACATTGATCTTCAAAAAAGGACAAATTTTGCTTCTATTTGTCCATAGCATGTTGGTTCATTAATAAGTGTCCCCTCCATCTGTAAAAGTTAACAAAATGAGGGCCCGTTTGGTTTGTAAGTGAGATTGGAATTGTATTCGGATTTGGGAAAGGTTTGAAAGAAAAAGAAGAGAGAGATAAGAAATGATAGTATAAATTATTGTTTGTTTTGTAATATGGAATTGATAAAAAAATTGAAATGTATTATTATTTCAATATTAATTAAATATAATGAAAGTGATGGGTCCCATATTTATTAGTAGAAAACAAAAAAAGAAATAATAAATAAAGGTTAAATGACTTACATGGCCCACATTTTCTGTAAACTTGTAGTCAATCCCACATATACCGAGTGGTATGGATGAATCCTTCATCTATTGGTATTAATTACTGTATTAAAACCTATAACCAAATACCAAACAAATTATTACACTCTCTATCAATCCAAACCTTCTCAAACCCCAAAACCAAACGGGCCCTGAAATAGTTTAGTAATATACACATGGACATGGATAACAAACTGTGCCGATTTTTGGAATTTTTTGTCTCTAGGCGGTAAAAGCAGTAAAGCTATAAGAGCACTAGGTACCCTGGTGCCGTCCCGCTGGTGTCGTGGGGAAAAGTGCTGCCATATCAGCACATTTTCTCATAACACTAGAATTCACCACAACACCATAAACCCTCTCCCTCCTATAACACCAGTTTCTGGTGCCGTCGTGCACCCTTAAACCCCATATATATATATNAAAAAAAACCACTAAAGAAGAAAAGTTCATTAAAATTTTCATTAACACACACATATTACTCATTACCAACCCCGCACTACACTTTATTACTCCTTACCAATACCATTTACTTCATGAGAACCATTTAAACAGCAATAACCATTTAACATAAGAATCAGAAAATAATAGTAGATGTTAAATAAAAAACTAAACCCATTAGGCCCAACTGCCCAAGTCCAACAAACAAATAACCTACTAATATTTAGCCACTTACAACCCTAAACATATCATTTTATACCACGCAGTCATCTTCCTCATAAGTCCTAACATCCCATTCTCAAAAAAATGTATTTCTTAGATTACTACAATCTCAAAAACACACGAACCACACACCAAATACAAAACATCACGGCCTTTTAATTCAATTGAAAAAAGAAAACAAAACGAGAAAACGCGAAAAAAGGGAAAACGCAAGGGACGGTACCCAGCTCGCGTTGTCGGGTAGCGTTTTCCGGGACCATCTCGGCTGGTCATGACAGCTCAGGACTCGAAGACGTGAGGGCCGGTACCCATCTCGCGCCGTCGGGTGGCGTTTTGGGGGAAAACGCAGGGTACCTTAGGCTCTAAGAGCACTCCCATTGGTAACATGGGTTATACAATAACTCAGCGCCACGTCAGCGCCACGTCAGCTTTAACACAATAACTCAACACCCACATCAATAACTCAGCAATAACTCAGCTTTAACACATTAACTTCAACTATTTTCACATTCAACCCTCAACTAAATCTAATATTTCATTTAATACTTAACAAAACACAACTTATATATTAATAACTAAAATTTAAACATACATTAAACAAACTACAACAAACTACAGCAAACATTAAACATAAAATACGATAATTAAACATAAACCTACGATAATTAAACATAAAACTACGAATTAGTAAAACGAGTCATCCGAGACCCAGCCCTCGTCACTCGAAGCACTCGAATCGTCATCACTAGTTGACACACGGGGCAATCCATGTGCGATTCGATATGCACAACGAGCTTCTCTCCGAGCCCGTTTAGCTAACCAGTACTCCTCACTAGCTCTTCTCTCCTCTTCTTCCTCAGCCTGAACCCTCAACAACTCTTGCATGTCTTGCTCGTACAGTTCATCTTCAGTCAATGCCCGTGGTGGTGGATTGTTTGGTTGTGGGTTTTGTGGTGGTGGATTGTTTAAAGATGGAAACAGAACTTCAGGTGGAGTGTTTTGTGGTGGAGTGTCATACTGGAAAACTGGATACAAATCTTGCGGTGGATTATTGTGTTGTTGATTGTCATACTGGAAAACTGGAAACAAATCTTCAGGAGGGGTGTTGTATTCTGAACCGTTATTTGGTGAATTGTGATTAGCCATTGGTTTGAGAGATGAAATTTGTGATTTGTGTATGATTTGTGTGTGTTTTTTAATGAACTGGGAATGGGTATTTATAGGGCTGTTTGAACATATTTGAATTCAAAAATTATCCCGCTATTGAATTTGAATTTGAAATTCAACCGTTTAACCGCCCATTTGAATTTGAATTTGAAATTTCGTACGTTTGAATAGTAAATGTTTATTGCACACGTTTTTTTTGTTTTTTTATATTTGAATTTGAAATTTAAAAGTTTAACCGCCTTTTATTTGAATTTTAAATTTCAAATTATCCCGCTCACATGTTCAAAATTTGAATTTTAAACTTTAATACACTCCTATAAATAGCATACATTATCATACAATTTTTCACACACTTCACTTTCTAAACACACTTCACTTTCTAAACAAAATTCACAATGGCAAATCGTTGGTCGATTGAAGAAGAAACCTTGCTAGCCGATATGTGGCAAAATGTTCATGAGTTCCATGCGATGGAAGGCCGTTTTTGGACAGTCGTAACACGAAGATTCAATGAACAATCAGATGGTCCTGTCCGTACCAAGAGCCAAATAACGAGTAAGTGGTCACGGTTGAACTCTGAATGTCAAGTATTTCATGACATTTTCTTGAATTTGCAGCCTACACGTGAGCCAGATGTTCGTATTGAAGACGCATTAAACGTGTACAGAGAACGCCATGCTGGGCAACCATTCCAATATTTTCACGTTTGGTTGATTTTGAGAAGAAACCCAATCTGGAACCGATATTGGGATTAATGGCTTTGTATTACTTTATCGTGTGTTGCTTTATGTTAAGTATTTCCGTACGGTCTTGTATGATGTAAGTTTAAGTTTAAGTTTGAATAAAAGGCTTAACGGCTAGTTTCTCCATTAAAATTATCTAACGGCTAGTTTCTGTATAAATACCATCTTTGCTCAACTTTGTATCAACAAACAACTCAAACTAAATTTCAACAAACACTATGGCTAACCAACCAGATGAGGTGCAAAGAACAATCCTTACCCGATTACGCATTGAACAAGAAAATGAACTTAAGTTGATTAACAAGTTGTTTGGTGAGATCGCTCGTACTATTCGACAGAGGGAGTCTCGTGCTCCAGAGGTCGAAAGGTTACGTCATTTGCCTCAAGACCATCCAATAATCAGGGTCGGTATAGAAACCCTTTTAAGAAATGATGAAACGGATTTGCAACTTGAAGTCGCCTTGAAAATGGTCAGGGAACAAGTGTTGCAAGTTTGGGAAGAAAAGTCAGAACTCATCGATAATTACAAGTCTATTTAAATTGTATCGTTATTTCACGTTTCGTATGTTTTCACCGTTGGGGAATTGTATTTGAAATTCAATGAATCGTATCGTTATTTTACTATACCGTGAATTGTATACCGTTGAATAATAAATCGTATCGTTTGTTGTTGTATCGTATTTACTAGGTTAAAAAGTAAGAGGGTCTTTTGTAATTTCCCATATCTTAAATTCAAAATCTATAAAAGTTCACAGGGGTAAAAAGTGTCAATTTTTTTTTTTTTTTTTTTTTAAAGTAGCCTTAACGTGGCGTTAAGGGGTTAACGCAGCCCGTTAACGCCACGTTAACGCTGGTACTGCAATGGCTAACGCACCAATAACGCGCGTTATTGGTGCCTAACACAGCCTATTGCGTTACCATTGTTCGTGCTCTAAGTGTAGTAATGCGAAACCACCGACTTTGACTCATACTTACTAAAATGAAACGTTTTGAGGTGAACCCATTTTGGCCCGTTATCAAACCTGGCGGACATCACATTATCAAAATACACAGTAAAGAACCTTCATTGTACAAAAGTATATCCTTCACTGGTAAAACCAATGAACCTTCATTGTGTTGGCCAGTTAGTCCTTTGAACCACTCTCGATTTTGGTTCCATGCATGTTCGGATCGATGTACAAATTAAAAGAACTCATGAAAGACAAAAGTACGTCACTTATGATATATTCATACATGTCAGATACGTTTAAGTATTTATGAATACGGATTGTCCAATACAAGTAAACTCAAAAGCCTATTTAAAAAGATAAGAGGATCAATAGCTAAACTACATATGTGCAAGCACCCTGGAAAGGAAAAAAATTCCAAGATATGTTCTGCAAGAACTAACATAATGATCTCATTTAGAAGAGCTTTTGGTGAGAAATAGGAATACGGATTACTAACAAATACAGAAAATCACAACACATCACATAGGAACATTACATCTATACGCATATACGGCTGACGTTGATAAAAGAAAATCAGGCTGCAATTTTTGCACAATAGCCTACAAATTGACAGAATAGTTTTGAGAATATTCATCGTTACAAATCAAGGTTTCTTTCTCTCGGAGTAAAAAAATATCCAATGCATCTGTTTTAAGATATAGAAAACCATAATGGAGAATGAGGGCACAACATCATAGAAACAGATACTTATTAATTAGTACGCTTCTAAACAACTCCATTTTCACGTGTCAGCTTGGACTAGCAGGGTTCCCGCGCGTTGCAGCTGCGGGTACCCTGAAATAAAATTTTTCGGTGAATCATGTATTTTAGTTTATTATGTTCTTTTTGACAATAAATTTACTGATATCAAAATTTTCGCTTAGCTCGTGTCCGTTCGGGCTCGAGCCCGTTGGCTCGTGTCCGTTCAGGCTCGAGCCCGTTTGGCCCATGCCCGTTCGGGCTAAGCCCATTTGGCCCGTTGCTCGTTCGGGCTTGAATATTTGTATAATGTGCTTTATTATTTGTATTAGTGACGTTTAATGCGGGAAATGTGTTTAAGTTGGTTGTATAATATTCTTGATAATTTGTATTTCTTATGTAGGGGGTGTTTTAATAAGTGCATTAATTGTATTTATTGACCAGTTAATTAATTGTATTTAATGTACATAATGTTTTATTTATTGTATTTAATGTTAGTATTAATTGTATGTTAGAATTAAATATGAGAGGAATTTCTATATGAAATAAAATTTTCCGGTGAATCATGTATTTTAGTTTATTATGTTATTTTTGACAATAAATTTACGGATATCAAAATTTTCGTTTAGCTCGTGTCCGTTCGGGCTCGAGCCCGTTGGCTCGTGTCCGTTCAGGCTCGAGCCCGTTTGGCCCGTGCCCGTTCGGGCTCGAGCCCATTTGGCCCATTGCTCGTTCGGGCTTGAATATTTGTATAATGTGCTTTATTATTTGTATTAGTGGCATTTAATGTGTGAATTGTGTTTAAGTTGGTTGTACAATATGCTTGATAATTTGTATTTCTTATGTAGGGTGCATTAATTGTATTTATTAACCAGTTAATTAATTGTATTTAATGTACATAATGTTTTATTTATTGTATTTTAATGTTAGTATTAATTGTATGTTAGAATTAAATATGAGGGGGAATTTCTATAAGTAGTATGATATTAAATGTCTAATTGTGTTGAATCACTTGTACTTTTAACATTGAAATGTGTAAGGCTTAATTTTAAGTATTCTAATAATAGTAGGCCTTTGTGCATTATAAGATAGTTAGATAGTTAGATAAAAGGCAACTTCCGTATAAACATATCTCTGTTACATCAATCTGTTTACAAATAGATCATTCAGTTTCATAATAACTAGTAAATATGAAAGTTCTTTTACATATTTCCAACTTCAGACACAAATAGCTTAACAGAATATCTAAATATAAAATCAAACTTTGCAAAGCCATCAGGCTGCCAGTTTTTTTTGGAACGGCAATGATATTAAAAAGCCACAAGGCAAAAAAAAGAAAAATACAACAAAAGGCTCCGAGCTAGAGCGAAAAAAGGAAAAGAAACAAGAGAGAAAAAGCTAAGGAAATCAAAACACCAATTAAGATGCCCATAAAAACTATGGAGGTCTCATTTCAGCAAGAGAATGAATCCACTGATTCCATGTAACCCGATACTTAGAAGCCCTGTTCGAAACCCACAGTAAAGAAATTCTTTGAACCACGGGAAATATATCTTCAACACAAAAAGCAATCCTCTCATCCACCGATGTCGCGTGACTAATTTTGTTTCTCCAATTCCATATATGCCAAAGAGTTGTTAAACAAACTCCGTGAAAAGCTCTACTAACCCATTTGTCTTTAAGGAACTCGAATGATCCCATGAGAATGTCAGGCAACGAAGGGTTAAACAACGCGGGGAACCCCACCAACTCTAAATTTTGACCCAAAGGGCATGAAAGCAAACAGTGGCCAATACATTTATTACATCCATTGAGTGTGGCCAATATATTTTATCCGGTGAGCCCCTCAAAGTTCTTTTTCAGTTGCATGTTACCGTTACATCTTATACTTAACTCCACTCAAATTGCATTAGTTAAAATTATTAATAGGAATGGTAAAAGGTAAAAGTGTGTCAATGAGACAAGTGTAGTTTTATTAAAGAGAGGAGTGTCCTGAGGTCAACTGGCATCATGTAGTGTGGTTTTCTCAGTTTAATTCCAGACATTAATCTATTCTATGGCTGGCTAGTCAAAAAAGGCTTTTTCAGCTGAATGGGCATCTGAAATGTCCATTGTGTAATGAACACTTATTCTTTCTGTGTGCCTATTCCAGTAATGTTTGGTCAAGTTTGAAAAAATGATGAAATTTAATGGCACGCAAGATATTCCGGATGATAGCATTCGTTCTATGGCTGCTAAGACTTTCAGTTACAGCATGACAGGAAAGAAGTTTTCGAATTCTCTAGCAGGAATATAAAAAGAAGGATGTGCTGATGAACTTCTTTACTGAGAACATTAAATCCAAGCTAGCTACTGAACCTCAGAGTCAAGAAATCTAAAGCTGTGATCCTAGTTGCAAAACAATACACGTAATTATCATAATATAAGAAATTATGATAATTTCTTATATTAATAACTTATGACTAACAACATACATAACTACCGCTCAACCAAGATTCACAACCACAAGCAAACACAGCCCAACACAGCTATTGAATGAATTATTAACATATGCCAAAATATTAAATAATGATTACTAAATGTAATATTTTAACACAGTTCTAATTTTACTTTCTTTGGAGTTAAAATATAACAGAAATCAAATCACAGCTGAGGTCAAGAGTCCAACCATTCACCGCTTAATATGCATGTGTAGCAGCAATTTTTATGATGATAACCAGTTCAGTCTGAACTCAACCATATAACAGTTGACAAGAGACGATCCGTCAAGGAAATTTTTCCAAGTATTCGTTAAGGTTTCCCATTTTCCACCATTACAATCATTTTTTATTTCAACTTCCTTCAAACATTCAGGCCACGACCCCTTTCTAGTTTTCTTATCTATAACCTCCTTCAGCATCAGCTTGCAAAAGCTGTTGTTGTCTTTGAACCGTATGTCTCGATATGCAACTACGTGCTTAGGATGGCAAATAAGAAAGAATGCATCGAAAAAAGGTGAGTGATCCCACAAGCCTGAATCTGAATATGTATTAACTGATAGCTGTTCCACGTTTGCAGCCGGGAACAAGACCCCTCTTGTTATATCATCCATGCTGATCATGTTCAATGGCTCTACTAAATCAAACCTGCTTATACCTATTTGAATGTCAAACTCGCTTGTTAACATGAGGGCTTCCCTGAGCTTAAGAAAAAACGAAGTATCATACACATATGATCCTAAATCTCTATGTACAAGCTTGATTTGCTTGGGAACAATAGCTGAAAACATGAGACTAGGCATTGGCATGCCATCGTACTCGAAAAAAAGTAATTTTGGAGCATAAATTTGTACATTGATTATGTGTCGGCGATACCGCCAATCCAAATGTAGGAACAATCTCTTCAGCTTAAGACATGTGATATCCAAGCTTTTGGGGCCCCATTGATCTATTCCAAGAGTCAAACTCTCGAGAAAACGAAACTTCGATTTGATAATGTCAAAAATGGCATCATCCATGATCACCTTATCTAGTGATAACTCTGTCACATTTCCTAATGAGCAGATGTTGAATGGAAAAGGGTTCCTTGTATTCGTAGAACTGTAACAGAATGAACGAATGTTTGGGATGTCACAGATTTCTAAAATATTGGTTTTCGCATGTTGATGGATTGTTAACTCACTAAGATAACAAAGGTTTCTAACCTCGATCGTCTTCAATCCCCTGCAAGATATAAGGGTTATCTTTTCAAGCAAGCTGCAAGTAGACAATAAACTATGGAGTGCCTCGTCGCTTATGTGCACATAGTGCAACTCCAGTACTCGTAGGGACACACAGCTGATCACAACATTGCTAATTATCAAAGAAGTTCCATTCATTGAACTACAACTAATGACCATCTTAATCAGGTTTTTAGCGAAGAATAACTCACATGGAAATGTAAATGAAGAAATAGTTAACCCAATTGTGAATTCAAGCTCTTTCAGACAACTTCTGGTTGATAGGAGACGAATGCATTTATCAGCAAGAGAACCCAAATCATAGTTCCCGAGGTATGTCTGAAAATAAATCTTTTCAAATGGTATGTTGTCCTGAATATACCTTAGGAGCGTGTGTTCAACCATCATCAAACGTTTTTTATGTTGTTCTATGTCGGTGATCCTTATGTCTTCAGTAGAAAACCTGAGGCTAGGGATGGTAAACCAAGCATGCAGCCATGACTTCGACAAGATGCATGTGCGTGTGGCTTCTTCAACTCGCAGCAATGACTGTATCCGGTGGATCAACTCAGGAACATCTTCCAATTGCTGTGTGCGGATCAGCCGCTTTCTCTTCTCTTCCTCCATCTGTGGGCATGAAAAGAAAAGAAACCAAAACTTCATCTTTTAGCATTTGTATATTACTTTGGAAAATACTTGCAATTTGCTTTGCATGCATGACTAGAAGATTACTTTACCCTAAAAGTCACTTTTCATCTAACCATATCTCTTAAATAATGATCACTCTAATTTTCTTATTACGGGAAAAAAAAATATCATTATCATAGTAAATCATGACTCTTTATAAGTATCATTGATAAATAAAAGTACGACTAAATTACTAAAAACGTCCATGTGGTTTTAGTCATTTTCTCCGAGTTCTCTACAAATAAATTTTTGCATAAATCTTTTTCAACCGATTGGAAATCTTTTTAACGTTAGTAGTCTTGTCATGTTAGTATTATTACGAAATGTTATATATAAAACTGATAGATATAAGATATAATAGAATAAGAAGTTAAAAGTAATCGGGTAAACCAAGAGTGGTTCTTGTTTAGGTTACTCGAGAAAAATCGAGCTTTTTTAGCTTGATGTACGTCAGTTTAGATGACATTTCAGTGACTATTTTAGCAGAAGGATAATCTTGTTTTTCCGGAAAAAGAATTTAGAAAACTTAAATATTACGTAAATCAAATAATTAATCAAACTGATGAAGAGTAACCACTTCTATGGAGAACATCAACTAACATCCTTTAAGAGGATTTTAGAAAATCTAGACAAACAAAATTAGCAAAATTTAAGGACGAAAAAGTTAGCGTGCAACGTACCAAGGTAATCAATTCCGCTGTTTGATATCAAAAACGAAGTAATGGCAGTGGGTTTTACTCTTCAATTGCATCAAACCGGAATTCAGATTATACCAAATTGCATTTCTATAAATGTAATTGATGAAGATATTAAAAATCTTCACAAATCTTATAGATACAGTTCCAAGAAAACGCAAAGCTCGCAATGCTAACGAAAAGTCTCACGAATTTTCTGCTAAATTGATGATTTTTTCAAAAAGGGTATGTTGCCCCAAGACTAGGACCGAAATTATGGGCCCCAACATGAATTATCGACTCATTTTTAAATTTCAAATCCCCGCACCTAAAATTAGGGCCCTCTGCCGTAAAAATCGGCTCAGGCGGCTGATTAATCTGTGCATAATCGCTGATCGGTCGCTAAGCGTCCGGATTTATCATAATTGGTCTATTTAATCAGTTTGATCAAAGATCGTTTAAAAATCGGTCAACAAACAATCGGACAAAATCGGTCTAAGAGATGAGATCAATACAGATCTCATATTTGCCATAGAACCAATGAACCAATCATAGCCACCCATTTTTTTTAAAACAAAATATCTTGCAAATGGTAAATCGTCAAGCTACAAAAAAAAATACCATCGCGACGAGAATTAAATCATCTTTCTATAGATATGCATTGTTATATACTTTCGACGAACTTTTTCTTTTCGACGAACTTTATTTTTAAAAAATTTCCGCCCAGAAAAATCATATATGATTTGTAAAAATCATATATGATTCGTTAAAATCAAATCATATACGATTTTTACGAATCATATATGATTTTTATATGATTTGATTTTAACGAATCATATATGATTTTTACAAAACATACATGATTTTTCTG
>LBNU01010899.1:36654-52850 GCA_014162995.1 Artemisia annua | reverse complement strand
TTCTTCCAAAACCTTTTTTTTTTTTTTTTTTTTTTTTTTTTTTTTTTTTTTTTTTTTTGTAGCTTGACAATTTACGGTTTGCGAGATATTTACGTTTTAAAAAAAGGGTGGAAGTTTATTTTTTTTTAATTTTAATAAAAAAATGAGTGGCTAAGAATGCTTGATGGGTTCTATGGTAAAAATTGGATCTATAAAGAACTTTTGGCATCGGTCTAATCGGATTAATCGGACAAATCGCTTAAAAATCGGTCAACAAAATCACTAAAAATCAAACAAAATCGCTTAAAAATTAGTCAACAAACCGATTAATCAGACACAATCGGTCAAATATCGCTTAAAAATGGTCAACAAACCGAGTAATATCTATGTTTGACCTTGAACTTTGAAGAATTATGTATTATGTTTATATTTGAACACTTGAAATATTTGAACTTTGATGCACTATGCTTATCTCATACATATAACATAATATAATATCTAACATTACAATTTTGTGCATAAAAAATCAAATCTGATTAATCCCCGCCTAACCGATTAATTGTTAGGCCCTACCCGACCGCCTCGCTAGCGCATAGCGATTTTTACAACCTTGATGGCAACCATAAATATTGTGGTCACCCCTGCCACATCAGCGCCACATCGGCTTTTCTCTCAAAATAATACCCAACCATAATTTGCTTATNAACAAATAAATTAATGAAAAATATGTCCAAATGACAAACAACTAAGCCACCATCTCATCCTTTCACCCAAATCTACTTCTCTGTATATCTTTGAATTTTTACCGGCACACATCTTTCACCACCAATAAAACCCCCACCCTTCTTCTCCTTCTCTCTCATTTTTCTTCACATTCCAAACCCTATATATGAAGTTTTGTATGATCTTTGTTTTCTTAAACCGTGACTTGCGGTTTTGTTTATGCAAATGGGGTTGCAAGAAATCTTCCAATATTGTCTTTTGATGAAAGGTATTCACAGTTATTTGGTGATGATAATATGATTGTGTATAAAGATGGTAAATCTGTTCACTTGTCACTTGATGAAAATGAACAGGTATATATTTTATGGTAATATTTATTTATGTGTGTGTATGTATTTTTGTGTATAATGATGCAACGGCCAAAAAATCAAGAGAAGATGTGTCGATTTAATCGGTTGCCAGGCAAAACGAAACATTGCAAAGGTTGAGGGTTTGATCAGTCACACTCGGTTGGGCTAGTGGGCACAACTCGGTCGACTACTCGGTTGGGGTGGCAACCAACCGAGGCATTAGCATTGGCCTTAAGAATGAAAATAATAATAAGAGTAAAATACACTTTTGGTCCCTAAACTTGGCAAAAAAACATCATGCTGGGACAAAAGTTGGGTTTTTCGTCGCCGGGAGTCAAAACCTCATGGTTTTTGCGTCAATGAGGTCCTTGACCTGTAATGCTCAGGTTAATGCCCCGTTATATGTACTTAAATCCCGTTATCCGTTTTGTATTGAGGGTATACTCGTCTTTTTAGTGGGACGAAATGTTTAGTCACTCATTGTACTATGTAGCACTGTAGTAGACGTCTAATCCATTTTCCCACCATGATCTCTAATATATCTAAGTCCTGTACTTATTGCTCATCCCAAACTTGTCTTAATATAACTAAACCCTAATGCAATGTCAGGCATGAAGTATAATAATCTAAGTGACAAATTAACAAGCCCCAACCTTGGTTTTACTCTATGGAACGTTAGATCACATCTTTTTTTCGATGACCAAGAGAAAGAACAAAACTCTGAAGATAGGAGATATAGTAAGTTTATTATTATTATTATTATTATTATTATTATTATTATTATTATTATTACTATTATTACTACTATTATTATTAGTACTATTATTATTACTATTATTATTACTATTATTATTATTACTATTATTACTACTATTATTATTATTATTATTATTATCGTTTTTTAATGATATGTTGGTGCGATTGTTTAAGGTATTTTCCTTTTAGGTAAAATAATCATAACGGTTATTTTAATGTGTTTCAAAAGATGGTCGATCGAGTCAGTTTACCATGAGGGTTCTTCACAATGGTATTTTAATGTCTTGTTGATTATGTTGATATGAAAGAGGTGTC
Source organism: Artemisia annua (assembly GCA_014162995.1). Taxonomy (NCBI): domain Eukaryota; kingdom Viridiplantae; phylum Streptophyta; class Magnoliopsida; order Asterales; family Asteraceae; genus Artemisia; species Artemisia annua. The sequence continues at coordinate 50,727 of LBNU01010899.1, read as the reverse complement.
TTTTGAAGAAATGGATGCTCTAATGAGCCAACTTGGTTATGTTGAGGAACAAACCAGTTACTACTACTTTATTAAGCCCGGTAGGACACTACATGATGGTTTATTTAGCTTTTGCAAGCATGTGAATCTTGAGTTACTGAAAGACATTGTCGAGGACCATAAGTTGATAGATGTTTATGTTGAAATAGGTGAGAAAAGATTAGAGTTGTCTGAATTCTGAAATGTCCCCCCAATCAATTAAGACTGTATTTAGAGAGAGGGATTAAGAAAGTAGAAAAGTAGCTAGTGATGCTAACCAATCTGTTATATACGATTAGTTTTAGATGACTGATTGTACAATAATTTGCACTACTAGGCCTTGCAATGGTGATCGAATAATATAGGGGATGTATGATTATGCCAAGCTTGTTAGTAACCTGAAATAAGAAATATGAAAACACTACGTTAAGTGATTGCGCAGGGGTTGGACCCTGCGAACCACCTCTGGCATGNTTATTATTATTATTATTATTATTATTATTATTATTATTATTATTATTATTATTATTATTATTATTATTATTATTATTATTATTATTATTATTACTACTACTACTACTACTACTACTACTACTATTATTACTACTACTATTATTATTACTATTATTATTAGTACTATTATTAGTACTATTGTTATTAGTACTATTATTACTACTATTATTACTACTACTACTATTATTATTATTATTATTATTATTATTATTATTATTATTATTATTATTATTATTATTATTATTATAATTATTATTATTATTATTATTATTATCGTTTTTTAATGATATGTTGGTACGATTGTTTAAGGTATTTTCCTTTTAGGTAAAATAATCATAACGGTTATTTTAATGTGTTTCAAAAGATGGTTGATCGAGTCAGTTTACCATGAGGGTTCTTCACAATGGTATTTTAATGTCTTGTTGATTATGTTGATATGAAAGAGGTGTCTTTTGAAGAAATGGATGCTCTAATGAGCCAACTTGGTTATGCTGAGGAACAAACCAATTACTACTACTTTATTAAGCCCGGTAGGACACTACATGATGGTTTGTTTAGCTTTTGCAAGCATGTGAATCTTGAGTCACTGAAAGACATTGTCGAGGACCATAAATTGATAGATGTTTATGTTGAAATAGGTGAGAAAAGATTAGAGTTGTCTGAATTCTGAAATGTCCCCCCAATCAATTAAGACTGTATTTAGGGAGAGGGATTAAGAAAGTAGAAAAGTAGCTAGTGATGCTATCCAATCTGTTATATACGATTGGTTTTAGATGACTGATTGTACAATAATTTGCACTACTAGGCCTTGCAATGGTGATCGAATAATATAGGGGATGTATGATTACGCCAAGCTTGTTAGTAACCTGAAATAAGAAATATGAAAACACTACGTTAAGTGATTGCGCAGGGGTTGGACCCTGCGAACCACCTCTGGCATGCGAATAAGTATGTGATATGGTAAGTAGGTAAGTTTTAAGGGAAAATGAGATTGTTGAGTGAGTGTACCATCGTCAATCACTCATCCAAGCTATTTATAGGATGAAAATAGGCCTTGGAGAGCTTATGCACAAATATCGGAGATCATGAGGGTGTCCCATGATTTATGGTAACCGCTAGGACTTAGTGACCCACTATCTCATTTTTGGTGGGAAAGCTTAAGAGAAAGAGGGGATGTGGGTATGACCAAGTCAAGGTCTTCTCCATTCTAGTACCTTTGAAGGGTATACCCCGAAGGGCTTAAGGCTGCGATTGGCGAGTTCCCAGGTCCCAGCTAGTAACCATATCATAGATGAATGTTTTGACGTCACTAAATATTTTAGGAGGTTGACTTAGATCTTCGAGGTGAAGGTTTCAATCAGGTTCGAAGTGGTGTCCTTCAACCTGTTCAGAGGGTACGTCATCAAGCCCCCCCCCCCCCAGTCGAAAGTGATGTACACGTACGAGGGTTTATTGCTTTCGACTCTATCAAAAATTGTACACCAACCCTTTCTAATCACAAAATCATACAAAAAAGCGGGTGTGCTTTAACTAATTACGCATTAAATGTGCTTAATTATGTTTCCAGCCACTTGCAGCAGAGCCACAACGGCTAACATCTCGACAACCCCAAACATATTTTTAAATTTTGAAAGCATTTGAAGTCCGGATAGCTGTTATCTTGGTGGACACATGGACGGCCAAGATAAAAGGAGTAGCGGATATATAAATGAATGTACCGCAAACCTTAATTAACTTTTTATTCTCCGCCCAAAATTTACACATAGTACTAATGATTCAGTCTAGGCTATCTGTATAGTTAGATAGGGGAAGATTAATGAATCAAAATGTGACCTAATATCCTCTTATATGTACTCATTTGTAAAAATAGTCTAAAACTTATTCACTGATTCTCAGTGAATCAAAGAGTGTTACCCATGAACAACTAATTCATAGCATAAGTGTGTCACTCTTTGATAAGCTATCAGTGAGAAAATTACTCTCTGATAGTATGCATGTCTATGAATCTGAACATGTGGAGAAATCAAGATACCTATCAGGACAATGAAGAAGAGCTACAGGCATATACATCATTGACCTCTCTGATATCATGATCATGTACCACTACTGAAGGGAGTACAAATTGCCATCAGTGATAGAAAAACTTCAAGGACATAGTCCTTGTATCTTGACCCTAGCCATAAATGCAAGAACTCCAAAAAGTACCACTAATGTTGCAGTTTTTGAGGGGGAGAAAAGCATTTATGTGAACCTAAATCAGCCATAAGCTACAAACATGTGAACCTGATAGCTAGTCATCAGGAATCGAATTCACTATAATAAATTTCAGAATCCAAGTACGCAAAATGGCTTGAAACAAAACTAACATCAGGGATATAGTCTTTGATCAAGAAGGAAATGGTTCAGGGCAAACAAGCTGAAGAAGAAACTCCAGCTACATAAAAAAAGAGTCTGATTTTACTTGTTTTACTATTTCACTCTGATTGTATAATAAATTGCACAATTTTTACCATGGTGAAAGTTCCCTTTTACCCAAAAAAATTGCACGACTAGGCCTTGCGATGATGATCGAAAGGTATAAGGGGTGTTGAGGTTGCGCAAAGCTTGTTGTTAACCTGAAATAAGAAATACGAATACATTAAGTTAAGTGATTGCGCAGGGGTTGGACCCTGCGAACCACCTATGGCATGCAAATGAGTATGTGATATGATAAGTGGGTAAGTTTGTAGTAAAGTGAGAGAGTTAAGTTTGAATATCATCATCAACAACCTGTCCAAACTATTTATAGGGAAGAAAATAACCTTGGAGAGCTCTTACACAAATTTAGGAGATCATGGGGGCGTCCCATAATTTTTGGTAACCGCTAGGGCTTAGTGTCCCACTCTCTCTATCTTGGCGGGAAAGCCAAGGAGAAAGAGAGAACGTGGGTGAGACCAAGTCTTGGCTACACTCTGTCCTAGTATCATCGGAGGCCATACCATGAAGGGCTTGGACCTTCGATTGACGAGTTCCCAATTGGTAAGCATGTCATAAATGAATGGTTTGACGCCAATGAAGATTTTAGGAGGCTGACTTGGGCCTTCGAGATGAAGGCTATGTTCAGGCTCGAAGGCGTGTCCTTCGACCTATTCGGAGGGTACATCATTAAGCCCCCCGAGTCGAAAGTGATGTTCATATACTGCTTTCGACTCAAAAAATGTAACTATACACTAAACCAAATTCTGTTGCAGAAATTGTACCAAAAAAGTGGTTGTGCTTAACTAATGACGCATTAAATGCGCGTAATCATGGACTTAGCCACTTGCAGTAAAGCTACAATGGCTAATATTTTGGTAACCCCAAACGTCCTTTCAAAATTTAAAAACCATTTGAAATCCGGATAGGTGTGATCCTCATGGACACATAGACGCCCAAGATAAACGGTTTAAGCAGTATAAATGTTTTATACCCCAAACCCTAAATTACTTTTACTCCGCCCAATATTTACACATAGTTAAGTGCTCTGTTTAACATTCCGGTCAAAAGGTAACATTCTCATCCTTCGATCTTAATCTACTATTTTATCTACACACTTTTCATCATGGGTGTGGATGCGAAGCGTATCATTAGACAACAAAAATGCACTTTAACTAGGGAAGCACTAACTGAATTCCTAGATGATTACCCCATTCCTAAAGAGTTTAAGGTTATGCTACCTGTTAGGCACCAAAATATCTATGATGCACCAGAAAGGGTATGTTGGGCTTTATACACATGCATTCACCTAATTAAACCTAAGGATACCACTCCACCCATTGTTCTTAGAGCTATTGCAGTACTATGAGGTACACATTTCTAGATTTAACCCATTTGGCCTAGCCAAACTCACCACATACATCGTAATGTGTAAAGCTTACAGGTATGAGCCCACACTCACAGTGCTTAGGGGCTTTCTACACCTTTATCCTGGTGGAGATTGGTTAACCTTAGCTAAAAGAGGGGAAAACGATGTCTCGTACTTGGTCACAAAACCTTTTACCAACATTAGGAATTGGAAAGGTAGTTTCTTTTATGTGCAAAACATCATTGTTCCTCCACAATATCCCGCATTGTTAAATGAGGAATTCAAGTATGATGAGAAGCGTTTCAATGATCCACTGCTTACATAGTATGAAGAAATCCAATCTACCAGCGTCTTGCTCACTATCCTGTTGATGTCTAAACTTTCCCTGAGCGCATTCTCTACATGGCTGGCATTGTTGACCATTGGGAAGGGTCCCCCCTAAAGCCTGAAATAGAGTATTGTGGACAAAGTATGTACGTTCGTATTTAATTAAAGTAAACAACTTATCTGCTGATATTTATATTTTTCTCCTCTTACTGCAGAGATGGCGTTTCGAAAATTTGTTGTAGCTGAGGTGCAAATGAAGTGAGCTTTATTCCCAGGGAACCTAAAGATGCCTAAAAGGCTAAAATACCTACCCAGGGATATTAGGTACATAACAACAAAAATAAAAACACGTGACAAAATCAAAAGCGAATATTATAAGTACAGTGTGAAATGCAAAACACGAGCTTTGGAAATATATGGCAGTAGGTCTAAGAACAACAACAATTGCGTTTATATTTCGTTTGGAGTTCATACAATCATACAGTACTTCATATTATTTTTTGATATGCTAGTAGGTGGATTGAGGAATGTTAAGGGAACTTTATTGTATGAATTTTGTTATTATTTATTCTAAAGATAATTTATTATTTTTGCACAATATTTCAAAATAACAAACTGTTTTGGTTCCGCATCCAAATCTGCATAAATCTGGTTTTGCCAGGTGGTCTAATACTGCCTAGTTCTGCATCTTATACCAATCCGTTTGATTTCTCACGGCATCTTTCTGCCGTTGTCTGATTCTACTCAACCGTTTTCTGGTTCTGTATAAATGTGCTATGCACCTGTCTGTCAGTTCTACTTCCCCCCCATGCCTGATTATGTGTTTTGCACTTGTTTGGATTTGCTTGATCTAGGCATTTGGTTTTGTCTATTCTACTCTTGTCCATCTCCATATTTGTGTTAATATGCTTTGATTATGCATTTGGTTTTGGTTTTTCACTGATTTTGGCATGTTTGTTTCAGACATGACTTATATATTTTTCGTTCCATACAGTTTGGATTGCATAAGATTGAGACTTCGTCTAGCACAGAGTTTGTACTCTTGGACACTCCAAAGTTGCTTATTATTATTATTATTATTATTATTTTTTCTATTTGACAAACTCTCAATGTTTAGCGCTGCAACATTGCGAGTTTGAGAGAAAATGTTAGATAATAAATGCCCGCAATCTCGTTAGATTTCGCCCGTTTAGTTGCAAGAATTATATTAATTTGTCTTCTATTTAATATCCTCTAATCTTCATTGTTTAATTTAATATTACAATATTCACTATGATTTTTACAATTGGTACCAAAGTCACCTTATTATGCATTTTTTTTAAACTTTTCCCTACTAGTTAAAGCCATTTTTATGAGGACTACATAACATGTGAGATAGATAGGTAACTAATACAAGCAGAGTAATATATATTTTTTGTTACAAGTTACAATAAATAACTTAAGAACTAAACTGATTAAGTAAATGATATATGTAACTAACTACCTTTGATAGACGCTGCTAAAAAATACTCTCTCATGTCAGGCCGGAAACCTATTCCGGCTCACATCCAGAGTCGTATAACGAAGATTTTCGTCACAAATCTTCCAGAGGGATGCAGCGGGGCAGATCTAGCAACTCAAGTTCGGGTATTTGGACAGATTTACGATCTGTATATTGCAAGAAAAAGGGATAAAAGTGGTAATCAGTTTGGTTTTATTTCTTTTTTGGATGTTAAAGATAAAGAGGAACTGCTCAGGAACCTAAAAGGGATTCGTATGGGTGATTATAAACTATTGTTTAACATCGCCCGGTTTGTTTTGGAAGAAGGTGAGATCAACACTGGGGCTGAGAAGCCGGGTCCTAAAACTTTTGGTAACCCCAATATGAATCGTGGCACGGATCGTATGGGGGGCAAGAGTATCAGAAACGATACTTCGTTCAGAGATTTGTTTGAAGGTAAAAATATATCGATTGATAACAACGTTCAGGCTTTTTCTACATTGCATGGTCGCGCAATAATTGCCAGAATGATTGACCTCGAAGCTTTGAAAAGTATTTACGTAATTCTTAATGGTATTTGTCCGGGTTTTGGGAAGGTACAATATCTTGGTGGATTGGATTTGTTAATTTCTTTTGAAGATGCTGAACTGGCTGGGAAAGTTATTGAGTCTGCTAAACTATTGAACGATAAGTTTTACTCTGTCGTTTTATGGGAGGGTCAATCTCTTTCCTTTGAAAGGTTGGCTTGGTTGAAGATACAAGGGGTTCCGTTGAACCTGTTAACCAATGAAGTTCTTAATACCATTGGTGGCAAGTTCGGTAAAGTTGTCCATAAAGCTAAGAAAATGGAAACGGAATTGGACTTATCATTCGAATATGTTGGTATCTTGGCGGGTGACGGTAAGAGGATCACCGAGGAAGTTGTTTTGAATTGGATGAACAGAAAATTCCGCGTGTGGGTTACCGAGGAATTAGGTGAGTGGATCCCTGATTTTGATGCGGTGACGATAGATGAAGTTGTGCATGACAAAGCCAGTGACGAGGAGAAATCTGGTGATGATATTGCCGTTGAAATACCGGTGAATTCTCCAGTCAAGGAAAACGAAATTGTCGATGATGTCATGGAGTTGCCGGAGCATTCACCAGTCAAGGAAGCCGGAGTAACCGCTGATGGTGTCATTAATGAGGAGACGATTATGGAAAAGATTGATTCGATTAATGAAGCTAATTATGGTCAATCAATTCACATTAATGTGGACAATTTGAATATGAATTTGAGGGAAGAATCGTTTGTGCCTGCCACTTCGTTTGACTTTGACCAACTTAATGAGGAGAATTACAATGTCGAAGGGCCCGAGTCTAATATTGTTAAAAGGAAAAAATTCAAAAAAACTGATTTGGGTCGGCCCAGCTGTGCCTACACCAGTAGTAATGAAAGCCAAAAGGTGGTTAAAAAGCCCAAGAATGTTGACAATGATATATTTGGGCTCAACTCTTTGTTGGGTATAACTGATGATGGACCAAGTGATGAAGGCCCTTTTGACCTGAATAGTGACCCATCTATTCAGCCAGACAACATTGGTGACAGTGAAAAAGAGAAGTCATTAGCGGGAGAGGTTGAAGCGACTAAGTCTATGGGCGCAATGCTGGGTGTTCAGCTAATTTCTCAAGACCGTTTAATAAGGGAGTCAATCGTCAAGGAAGGTTTACAATCTGTTACTAAATGAATTGTTTATCGGTGAATGTTAGGGGTTTGGGGCCGTCGGGCAAAGCGGGATGGATTAAACGGTTAAAGTCTGATTTGGGGGTTTCTTTTATTGGGATTCAAGAGACTGTGTCTAGTAATGTTAATGTTAGTCTGGTGTCGAATTTCTGGGGCGGTCTGGGTTTTGACTTTGAGGTTGTTGATGCTATCGGTAATTCGGGAGGTTTATTGAGTATATGGGACCCAAAGTTTTTTAAGAAAGACATGGTGGTTAAAGACAATAATTTTCTTCTTGTCTCCGGGTTATTAGCGGATGGGTGTATTCGGCTTAATTTGTTGAATGTTTATGCTCCCCAAACGAATGTTGACAAAAGAGTCCTCTGGGATAAAATTAATCATACGATTCAAATGGGGCAAGGTTGGTGGATTGTTCTTGGGGATTTTAATGCAGCCAGGGACCCGAGTGAAAGAAAAAATTCATGTTATGACCAGGCTTGTGCTCGTGATTTTAATGATTTTTTGGACGAGGTAGGCCTCCGTGAGTATGACTTGAAAGGTATGAATTTTACTTACTTAGTCAATCGGCAAGGTGAATGCAAGCTTAGTAGGATTGACAGGGTGTTTGTTTGTGATAATATTTTTAATAAGTGGCCTAATGCTTGTGTTAGAGCATTGAACAGAGAATTCTCGGATCATGCGCCATTGTTCCTTTCTCTTTGTGATACTAATTTTGGCCCGAAGCCATTTCGGTGGTTTGATTCTTGGATTGATAGGCAGGTCTGTGAAGATATTGTTAATTCAGTGTTAGTCGGTTGGCGTAATCATGGTCCGGCGGATATAAATCTAATGCGAAAGTTGAAAGATCTTCGTATGAAACTTAACAGGTGGATCGTGAAGAGCCGCAAGAAAGATAATGAGCTAGAGTTTTCGTTAAAAAAAGATAAGGAAGAAATGGAGCGGTTAATGGAACAAAAAGATTTAGAGGAGTCGGAGTTGTGGGTTTGGTCGGAGTGTTGCAAGAATCTTCATGAAATTGAACTTCTTAGAACTCGTGACTTGAAACAGAAATCGCGGGTGAAATGGGCAGCTCTTGGAGATGAGAATACTAGCTTATTTCATAATGTCGTTAATGGCAGAAAAGCTAGGAACTCAATACCGGGTTTGGAGGTTAACGGTAGATGAGTCTCTAAACCAGCGATTATAAAATGAAGTTTTGCGATTCTTTAGATCCCACTTCAAAGAAGAAAATGTGTTTTGGCCATCTATTGTTTGTGAAGGGATAAACAGGATTGATGTACAAGATGGTTTAATGTTGACTAATATGTTTTCTATACAAGAGATTAAGGATGCGGTTTATGATTGTGGCTCGAATAAGGCTCCTGGTCCGGACGGATTCAATTTCTGTTTTATTAAGCGGTTTTGGAACTTGTTGGAGGAGGATTTTTATCGCATCATGGTGGAGTTTTTTGAGACAGGTACTATTAATCCAGGATGTGGGTCGGCTTTCATAACGTTGATTCCCAAGGTTAAAACGCATGTGGGTCTCAAGGATTATAGACCTATTACTCTTATTGGGGTGATTAGCAAAGTCATTTCTAAAATTCTAGCTAATCGTCTTAAAAAGTGTATGGGTAAGGTGATTTCAGAGTCTCAGTCGGCATTCTTGTCCGACCGTTTTATTCTAGATGGGCCCCTTGTTGTGAACGAAGTTCTGGAATGGTTGAAGAAAAGAAAAGACAAGGCGTTTCTTCTAAAGATTGATTTTGAAAAAGCCTACGACAATGTCATTGGGTTTTTTTGTTGTCCATTCTATCTCAAATGTGTTTTCCTCAACGATGGTTGTTGGATCGTTATACTCTGACCAAACTATTATATAGCTTGTTAAGGGTTTAGTAGCCTTGGATAAATCCTAATCTACTAACAATGAAACACTGAATTACTCTATTAAGTATGCGGAATTACTTAACAAAGCTAAGAAGAATTAACCAAACTTTGATTATATTAACACCTTAAATCTGCTTGTAGAATGCAGACTATTACAACTCTAACTTATCTCTAAATCGTATTCGTAAAACTCTTTTTTCTCTAATGTCTTTCATAATGTCGTTAATGGTAGAAAAGCTAGGAACTCAATACCGGGTCTGGAGGTTAACGGTAGATGGGTCTCTAAACCAGCGATTATTAAAAATGAAGTTTTGCGATTCTTTAGATCCCACTTCAAAGAAGAAAATGTGTTTCGGCCATCTATTGTTTGTGAAGGGATAAACAGGATTGATGTACAAGATGGTTTAATGTTGACTAATATGTTTTCTATACAAGAGATTAGGGATGCGGTTTATGATTGTGGCTCGAATATGGCTCCTGGTCCGGACGGATTCAATTTTTGTTTTATTAAGCGGTTTTGGAACTTGTTGGAGGAGGATTTTTATCGCATCATGGTGGAGTTTTATGAGACAGGTACTATTAATCCAGGATGTGGGTCGGCTTTCATAACGTTGATTCCCAAGGTTAAAACGCCTGTGGGTCTCAAGGATTATAGACCTATTACTCTTATTGGGGTGATTAGCAAAGTCATTTCTAAAATTCTAGCTAATCGTCTTAAAAAGTGTATGGGTAAGGTGATTTCAGAGTCTCAGTCGGCATTCTTGTCCGACCGTTTTATTCTAGATGGGCCCCTTGTTGTGAACGAAGTTCTGGAATGGTTGAAGAAAAGAAAAGACAAGGCGTTTCTTCTAAAGATTGATTTTGAAAAAGCCTACGACAATGTCAATTGGGTTTTTTTGTTGTCCATTCTATCTCAAATGGGTTTTCCTCAACGATGGTGTATGTGGATAAAAGGCATTCTTGAGTCCGCTAGGGCGTCTATTCTTGTCAATGGGTCTCCTACTTTCCAGTTTAGTAGTGAGAAGGGGCTTCGCCAAGGTGATCCTATCTCACCTTTCTTATTTTTGATTGTTATGGAGTGCCTTTCTTGGATGTTGAAAAAAGCGAGAGCCTCTGGAGCCTTTAAAGGTATTAATTTTGCTTTCGACAATTCTGATGTTACCCACCTCTTCTTAGCGGATGATGCTCTTATTTTGGGTGAGTGGTCCCGTGAGAATATTCAAAGTTTGGCCAGAATTCTTAGAGTTTTTTACCTATGTTCGGGTTTACGCATTAACCTCCATAAGTCTAATTTATTTGGGGTGGGTACGGAAGATAGGGAGGTGGATAGTATGATGGAAGTTTTGGGGTGCAAACGTGGGACCTTTCCTGTCGTTTATTTGGGTATTAAAGTGGGAGCCAATATGTCTAGAATTGCCAATTGGAATTTGGTTATTGATGTGATTAAAAATAGGCTTTCATCATGGAAGGCCAAAACGCTTTCTATCGGAGGGCGCTTAATTCTTGTGAAGTCGATGCTTGAAAACTTGCCTATCTATTATCTTTCGTTGTATAAGGCCCCTAAGGCGGTTATTCAATCCATGGAGTCCATTATGAGACGATTTCTTTGGGCGGGGTGTAGTGTGGAGAAAAAAATTAATTGGGTTGCTTGGGATATTATAACAAGGCCTAAGAAAGCTGGCGGCCTTGGAGTGGTCAAGTTAGAGGATGTAAATATTGCGCTTCTTCTTAAATGGGCTTGGAGATTCAAAAGTAGTGGTAATTGTTTATGGAAAAGAGTGGTGATTAATTGTCATAGGGCGAGTAGAACCTGGGGTTTGTTACCTAGTACCCCGGCGGCTAGCGGTTGTTGGAAACAAATTGCTAAAATAGGGGAGTTAAAGATTTGGAACGACAATACTCTTGGTAGTTATTTCATTGGGATGATGGGTGATGGGTCGACAATTAATTTTTGGGTGGATACTTGGCTTAATAATGCTCCGCTCCGTTTGGTTTACCCCAATTTGTTTAGACTCGAAAAGAATAAGTGGGCTTCTGTTTCAGAAAGAGTGCAAGTTTCTAATGGGTCTAAATCTCTGCTGTGGGATTGGCGTAGATCGCCCTCTGCTGCTGAAGAGATCGCTGAGTTGTTTAACTTAATGTCCGAGATTTATGACTTTGAATGGAAGGGTGGTTCAGACTCTTGGCGCTGGTCTGCAGACTCGAATGGAGAGTTCTCCGTGAATTCAGTTAAAAATCTGATGCAGCAGCGTTGGGAGCCGGGTCAGAACAGCAAAAGGCTATGGAAAGGTTGGGTCCCGTTAAAATGTAAGATTATGGTTTGGCGTGCTACTCTTAATCGATTGCCTACGAAGATGGAGCTTGGTAAACGTGGTGTCACATTGCCGAATGTGTTATGTTGTTGGTGTGATTCAGTTGAGGAAACAGCCTCTCATCTATTCAGTGGCTGCTCGTTTGCTGCTGAAATTTGGTCCCGGGTTGATTCTTGGTCCCGGCTCCCTCCTAGTTTCGCTTTTGATGTAACCGACTTCCTGGAGATTGCTAAGTTATATCCGGGTTCGAAGAAGTCTAAATACGTTTTGCGGGTTATTATCTTTAGTACATTGTGGACTATTTGGAATGAGCGCAATATGAGAATCTTCAAAGGCGTGCGGCGACGTCCAATTGAAGTTATGGAAAGTATAAAAATTACGTCGTTTTTTTGGTTTAGAAATAGATCTAAGTTAAAAAGGGTAGAGTGGAAGGTGTGGTGTAAGTTTCCTCTTGATGTGATGTAACTCGTTTGTGTGCCCGGGGGTCCTTGATTTGAGGACCGTCCGTGGTTGTTTTTTGATTGATTTTTACCTTTCAAAAAAAAAAGTAAATGATATTTATCAAGTTTGGGGAGGAAGTTGACATGAATTAAAACATAATGGACCTATTTATAAGTTACAAATTTGAAATTTAAATTAGAGATGGGATACGGAAATAATTCGAATAGTCGTGGTCCAAGATCATCGGCTTAATATCGGATAAACATATACTGAAAAACATCCCCATGCCATATTGAGATTTTGTTAAGAGCAGCAACAAAGTTAAGCACAAGATCATTCCAAGGTAAATCAATTCCTTTACTAAATCTTTGTATTTATTGATTGGAGTTACAAATAACCCTTATTTGATGACATCGCTAAATCCACAGATGGAGACAAGTATGACGAAAAGCCCGCAATTAGACGATATTCCATATTTGTTCTATCATATACAATCATTGATGCCAGTGAAAGAAGCTGCGCGCACGTGTGTCTTGTCCAAGTCATGGCTACATGCTTGGTCTACTATCCCAAAGCTTAGGTTTAACCAATCAATAATGCTTTTAAAGCAATTGGATTGCATAAATTTGATTAACCACACTTTGCTTAGATATTTTGAGCACAACATACCAATTGAGAGTTTTGATCTTAAGATCATAATCAAGGATCAGGAGTCGGCTTCTCTGGTTGAAAAATGGATTCGTGGCCTAGCACCCAAAAGGTGTTTCAATGAGCTTCGCATCACATATGCTGATGAGAGTCGGCGGACTATTAAGTTTACATTGCCAGATGAGATATTCTCGGGTGTGAACCTAACTACTATAAGTGTGACGGTCAATGTCGGGTATCTCAATGCAATTGATATGAGTAGCAATCCTGTGATCAACTGTGNCTTTTTAAGTCTCTTCAACTCTCTTGTCAAAGCATAGTTATCCATAACTTCATCTTCAATTGGTGTAGCATTACCAGCCATCATTCCCTCATCTTCTCCAGATGTTTGAAACTAATCTGTGGAAGTATAATCATTAGGATTAAATGGTTGACTAACACCATGATCTGTGTCACTGAGATCAGTATCTTGCAGAGAAACAGGCTTTTCTGCAGAGGCAGTCTTTTCTCTGGAAGCAGTCTTTTCTCTGGAAGCAGTCGTTTCTCTGGAAGCAGTTTGTTGACTGGAAGCAGTCTTTTGGGAGACTGCTTTAACTGGTGAAGGTGAAGAATGCTGTAAAACATCTTCTTCATGAGAATGAGACCTTTCAGATCTTTGAGATGGAGTAGAAGCAGAGTCTTCATGTTCAGAGGCATCTTCTGAATCTGCTTCTGAATCTTCCTGAGCAGCATCCCTAACAGTTTGTGCTACTTCCAACATATATGCAGTAAGAGGTGTAATATGACCAGAAAAATCTGAACTCTTATTGGCCATAAAGGTAAACACCTTGTCTTAAAGCAGAATAACAGGTAAGAAGTCTTGTGGCTTAGGAATACCTTTAAGCTGTTTATCCAGAAAGACTTGTATGAATCTAGGATACAT
>LBNU01010899.1:14563-33332 GCA_014162995.1 Artemisia annua | reverse complement strand
AACTAAACCCTAGGCGTTTCCCAAATCCCTACGCCTAGGTTCCCACACACACACACCTTTAGTGTTTACATCTTGTACGTACTTAATAAAACTAATGACCCTATGTCTCTTTATATACTAGAGACATCTAGGGTTTACAAGAGGAATCATAATACAATTAGGAAACTAAATCTTTTAAGTGAATCTTCTAGAATCTTCAAAATTCTCCATCTTTTTGTAGTTTTCCATCTTGTCACTTTAAGCCCTTCATGTTTCAATCTTCTTGTTTTGTATCATCAAATCAATAATAGACCTAACAATTCGTCAATATGGATCTTTCCCGGGGAAAACAATATTTCCATCAGCAAGTCATCACTTAGGCTATACACATGAGAACGTCTTAAACGCTGTTGAGTCCTGATGGTAGCTCGAGTCGGTGAGCTACCGATCTAACTCTAGCAAGAATTTGAAAGGATTAATAGAGCGGAGATTAAGCTTGTTACGTTTACTAAATGCTTCACACATTTTCATGGTGAATCTTTAAGCTTAATCTAGGCTTTATCCGAGGATTCAAGAGGTTTACACCATCAGGGTTTCTAACAATTCACGAACAGCTTACCTCTCCATTTCGACTTTGGACGATCTCCTTGGTAGTCTCGTGAACAGGCTCATGGTCAGGAAGTTGGGTATCTCCATCTTTATCCAACAAGTCGGCGATCGGAACTCGCGACCATAGAGGGTCTTTTGCAGTGCTGTTGATGTACTGAAATAGCAGGTAAGAGAGAAATTGACCAACACGAGGTGTCTATCCCAACTATTTCCAAATTCGATTAAGTAGGTACGAAATATGTTATCCAATGTTTGAATGGTTTCTTCCCTTCAGCCATCAACCTAGAAGCGATACACAGTATCCATTTCCAGATCTGTTCTCATGGCTCTTGTAAGTGGTTGATAAAATGTGGGTGTGAGAAAACTAAGAATAGAAATCAGCACTTCATGATGCACAACGATCTTCTTCAAGTATAGACGAGTAAGGTTGTCCATACTTTTCGTTTCGCTGGTTAGCAGGAGGTGAATAGGTTAAGTAGGATTTATCAACAATATTAAGGTAGAGGTCGGGATTCGTTTCCCGAGGTCTAGCTTATGATATAGCAGCAGAATAGCGATCGACAAAAGGATTTGTGAAACGGCTCATAGGATAATAGGAAAACAACCCATTGTTTATAAATTGTAGGAGAGTCAAAATCTCGATTTTCAGTTTGATTTCACAATATTGTAGCAAGGCTGCAAAAGGTTTTATGAAATCGTCTTATTAAGCTATTTGTAAAATAATTTACAGGGTAGCAAGGAAGCAGTTCACCATTTATAAAATGATAGTTAGATCAAAATTTTGATAATTAAGATAGTAGCAAGTTTGCATTTGGACCCATAGTATGGCAACAATTATTTTATAAAATCGTTTTGTGAAACAATTTCGTAAAATAGTTTGTGAGATAACAGGAAAAACAATTCTCCTTTATAAAATAGTGGTCAAATCAAAATTTTGATTTTTGGGAAGTAGAAGTAAAACATCTTGTAAGATGGCAACATTTTGTAAATTAATTTCAAGGCAGTTTCACTATCCAATAAGAATGGAGCAAAGATAAATGGTATTTCTGAGGGACGAGGGGAGGAACAGGTGGTTGTCCCAAGGATCGTGATTCAGGCCACCTCTCAAAATCTTAAAAATTCTGTTAAGCACGGAATCCTTGCTGATTAAGAGATTTAACAAGTTAAGAGTACAACTCTGTAAGAGAAAGTTGACTGCTACTAGCAATCGGTTGGAGTCGGTTGACTCAGCATGATACTTAGGTTGGAGGCGGAAAGTACAACCTCGATTGAACATCGTCACCAAAACAACATTGATTGAATAGCATCGATTGAGAAAATGAACATCCTCGATTAAGAAAATGAATAACATCGATTAAAATAATGAATATCATCGATTGAGGAAATAAACATCATCGACTAAGAAAACTCATCAATTGGGCACAGGACTTAAGGTAGAGGCGGCTGTGACTAGATCGCCAAACGAAACGAGGCTAAATGCCAAATCCAAATTTGGAACAAGGTCCAAAATCACGATAAAATAGCCAAAATCCAAACATAGCCAATACGAAATCCAACATGGTCAAAACCAAATTCAAAATAGTCAAAAGTCAACTAAAGACGTAACCGGAACTCAAATCAAAACGAAACCAAAAATCATATCAAAACGTAACCAAAATCAAATCCAAACATAACCGAATCAAATCCAAACGATAGTCTAACCCGAAACAGAGAATTCCAATAAGATCGACGAGGCTTATAACTATAAGCAACTCGGATTCAAATGATGTTAATCGTGTCTAACCCGACCCAATGCGAACTACGCTCGATGGCGACAAACAAGAATTCCATTTAAACGAGGACGTTTAGTGGCATTAGAAACATTACGATTCATGCGGTGTTGTGATGCCAGTGTGTCGTGTGTGAGTCCAGGCTTAGGTGTTATGTTCAGTGCTTGTGTGTGCACGCAAAACTTATCGTTCCAAAAATCAAACTCTAACCCGAACATAATACTGTTATAACTACCCTCAGTATCGCAAAATTAACCTCTGAGCCAGACATAGTTGATCAGGCCATGTCCAACTGTCCCTGGTTGAATGTAGGTGATCAGTCTACATTTACCCGAGGTTCAATGAATTTTGAAACACTCAGCCTAGTTACGCTTGTAATATGTCCTTTATATCCCAAAATCATTCCCAATACTACGACTAGTGTGCAAAATCAACATTCGATAATGAGACTACGCAAGGAAATAGCGTAACTCAGTGATAGATGCGGTACTTGGATAAGCATATGGAAATGCTCATGGTGAATAGTTAAAATAGGCGGATATGAAATATCCAAAAGTAAGGCACACACTATAATGATTATATCCTCAAACTCATCAATTATATCATAAATAATTCATCACAAATACCATCAAATGTCTCATCAGACTTATCATCAATCATATCATTCAATATCTAATCCAATGTATTCTCAGTTATCTAATCAACTACATCCTCAAACAAAATCTTATGTGAGGCATCGGCTTGGCAGGCAGGCACGTAGCGGTCATAGGGTTTACTTTTCACAAAAGTGGTTATAGTCTAGGTTTAAAAATTACCCAGTTCTCTATAACCTAGGCTCTGATACCAATCTGTAACACCCCCAAAATTCGGGTCTAGCGGAAGCATACATGCAATGGGGTGCTACGAAATTCGTATCACAAAGGAACAAAGAATGGTTTTAATTTCATTTATATCGAATAAAAGTGGCTATGTAAACACATAGTTTACATGATATAAAAATAGTGCGGAAATAGGCCCATAAAATAAATAAAGCGGTCCCAAATGTTCATCAGAGTCGCCTATGACCATGCCCTTGCCAAGCGCCTTCAAATAGTGAGCTAACGCCTTATACCTGAGAATACATGCTAAAGGTCAGCTTACGCTGGTGAGTCCATAGAGTTTAAGTTATAAAAATAGTTGTGGACCTAAAGAGTTTAGTGATATGTGTGACTAGAGGCAGGTATAGACATCACAATCCAACATCATCACGATCACAATCTCAATCAATGGATTATTATCTTAAGAAAGATGAAGGGTCATAGTGAGCGGGCCCCTCAACGGTCACTAGCCAGGTCGCACAATCACAGCAAGGAAACACCCGTTACTGCCCCGGATCTAGGCCGCATCAGAGTCTACACCAAACCAGGGTCAAAGCGTCCTAGCTCTAGGTCGACATCTACTTCCGTCTAACCTTATCTAGCCAACACATGTAGCAAAACAAAGTAGTAGCAGGTCCAAGAAAATGGTTTGAGCTAGGAAGCTCTCATATATAAATCAGGTAAACACATAATGCATTCGAAAATCCAAATCAAGTATATCGGTAAACCAATCAATCCATCAATCAATCAATCAATCAATCAAATCTTAATCACACGGTTCACATATTCAGATAAACAATCATTGAGTTTAGTTAAAAGAGCATGTATTCTCCCCCAAAAATAGTTATGAAAACTTATTTAAAAGTAGGGGGCTATGAACTCACCTTAGCCAAAGCAATGCAAAGATCACGATCGACACAACTTGGCATTAAGAGCTAATCACAACGATATCCAAATATGGGCACGACGGCACCAAGTAGTACGAACACGATGGTACATCCTAATACGCATACGATTATCACAAAATATAGCTCGTACAATAATAAAGTCCATAAAAGACGATGTGTCATAGTTTTCGTAGATCACTCAAATCATTACTTATAAAAAGTTAAGTCTCAATGATTTTGTAAGAAAGCTTTATGTTTCGTTTGGTGTGGTAAGAAGACATAGACAAAAATACAACTCACGCCAAATGAACAAGACATCGACATCCAACTCACGCCAACGAGGAATAAACATCTACATAGTTGATAGATATTAACTAGAACTCAAGTTAATCAAAGAAATCTAGACAATGACGACAATTAACTATGTAATATAAAATAGGTCGAATGGTAGTTTCGGTATTTACCCCATAATCCCAAATAGCTTGCATAAAACATACATGTTTTATAAACATAAATAAGTTTAAATTCACAATACGAGCAAGAAAGCTTTTCAACTTCATAAAACATAAGTATATTGTCTTGTCGGGTTTTATAAAAATAAAAAGTTTTGAATAATAAATATAAGGTTAGAAAGTTTTATAAAATTTAGCATGACGCATTCTTTTATACAACCTTTCCAAGTCAACATAACTTAAATAAATCAATTTCTCAAACAATATTTCCCGACAATTAAATAGAAAACTAATAAAGAGTAGTCATTGTTTATTAGACATCATTTACTTATTATATATTCATTGCGAATCAAATTGTTCGCATTTAAGAATTATAGAAAAGTGATGGTCATTCTCATAATTAAATATCTTGTGTCATTTGTTATAATAAGTATAATTAAGAATATTGGGCTATGGACTTGGCAAACTAATATGTTAAGTTATGTTAGATAAGCCTTGTTCTTCAATCATGTAACCAAGTCCAAGCCCAAGCCCAAGCCCAAGCCCATGAAAAGCCCATCCTTCCAAAGATGGAACTATTTAAAGCACAAACCTTCTCATTTGTAAGGTGTGCTTGTGTGTGTAAGTGTGTGTTTTATATGAAATTCTCTCTAGTTTCTCTTACTACTTTCTTTCTCTAAAACACATACATATATATCATTAACTCACCATCTTTACTACATATTGTGCTTGTATTAGTGATAAAGTTGATAGATCCAAGGTCTTACAAGTGGTATCAAGAGCCTAACAATGATTTAGGAGGGTTGAGAGTTTGTTTGTCTCGTGTTTTTTAAGCACTATATCTCGTTATTTGTCAAAAAAATTCGTTCTTTTATTGTTTTTTTTTTGGGTTTTTAACACTCTTTTGATTCAAACTAGTTTACAAACATTTCCCAATAAAAAAGTTCCAATCTTTTTGCAAGTTTCAAGCTTAAAAATTCGAATTTGGTTTTTGTACCATTTATCTAGATCTTTTTAAAGTTTCATAAAAATCATCAAGTTTGAAACTTTCTTCAAGTTTTGGTGTTTTTAAGGCTAGAAGTACAAGAATCTTGGAATACAAACTTTGTTTGGGTGTGCTTTTTGAAGATTCAAAATCTGCCATATTTATCTAGATCTTTTAGACCCTAAATTATCTAGATCTTTTTTATCTAGATCTTTAGACCCTATATTATCTAGATCTTTCTCAAAAGGTTTTCTTCAGATTTGGTGGATTACTCGGTGTTTCCCTTACTTGTATAAGTGAGAAAACACTTCGACTCGTGGTATACTTTCTATATTGTATAATCTAGAAAGTTAGGTGAAATTTTCGAAATTTTTAAAAAGTTTCGAGAAAATTTTCGAGAAATTTGAAAAAGTTTCAAGATCTTTTTTCGAGAAATTTTTTTTCGAGAAATTTGGAAAACTTTCGAGATCTTTTTATCTAGATCTTTTATCTAGATCTTTTATCGAGATCTTTTTATCTAAATTTTTTTTATCTAGAACTTTGAAAATTTTCTAAATTTTTCTAAAACTTTTCAAAAGTTTCTAAAACCTTCTAGAAGCTTCTACATTGCAAAGTTTCGATAAAGGACACCTACTTACAACAAAGGAACCTCACCAAACTCAACTCCTATTTCGTTGAACCGATCCAAGATCAACTTTATCAATCATCACTTAATCAATGGCAACTCAACAAGATATTCATGATGCCGGTGCCGAAAACCGTCCTCCCATGCTGTCAAAAGGTGGTTATTCACAATGGGCTAGTAGAATGATGCGCTATCTTAAGAGCAAACCAAATGGAAAACAACTTGTTAAATCCATTTTGGACGGACCCTTCAAACCACGTGAGATACTAGACCCTGGTGAACCTAATGGAACCCCTCCAGTACTACCTTTCTATAGACTTCGGCAAGAGACTGACTACACGGTGGAAGACTGGAAACAAATTGAAGCTGATGATCAGGCGTTTCATCTTGTTGTTCTTGGTCTACCTGAACAAACTTATGCTACATTTGATAGTGAAGACAGTGCTCATGCAGTCTGGGAACGTGTTAAAAGGTTAATGTACGGGACAGATATTGGGAAACAAGAAATGGAAACGCAATTGCTCAAGGAACTTCGCAAGTTTACTTCAATTCCTGGTGAATCAATAGAGTCGTATTATCTCAGATTCAGTAAGGTCATGAATGATTTGTCAAGGCATAACCTCACTCAGACAAACATTGCTAATAAAACAATCTTTCTAAATGAGTTACAACCGGAATGGGGAAGATAGGTCACTATCGTTTATCAAACAAAGAATTTGCACGAAGTAACTTATGATCAGTTATATGACTTCTTGAAGCAGAATCAAGCAGAAGCTAATGAAGTTAGAGCCGAATTACTAGCTAAGTAACATGATCCTCTTGCACTTATTGCTCAAACACCATCACCTCTACAAGTGAACACAACAACAACCATCATCATCTTCCACTCACAACTACGTGCAACAACAATACATTCCACAACAACAAACTGCTGTAATCCCACAACAACAATTCTACCCACAACAACAACAAGTTATTCCACAACAACAATATCCACAGTTCCAAGAACCAGAATTCACTGATAATGATTAGTCCATTGCTGCTATCACTCAAGCATTTGCTCTTCTGACAAAGGCACTCCAAGGACGCTATTCCACACCAACAAACAACAACCAAAGGATTTCATCGAACACTCGCAATAGGCAGATTGCTCAGCCGAGTTTCAACATGGGTAACGGAGGCCAAATGGTTGGAGTTTTTGGGAATCAGCAAGGATATGCTACAGGATTTCACATGGGTAATCAGAATATGCAGAATCAGATGGGTCAGTATGCAGGGAATCAGATGGGTCAGTATGGAAGGAATCAGATGGGTCAGTTTGTTGGAAATCAGAGGGGTCAGAATGTTGGTAATCAGGCAATGGGTAATCAGGTTGGAAATGTTGCAGCACCAGTTGGTGGGAATTATGGTAATGTGAATGTGAATCAGGGAAATTTGGTTAAGTGTTTCAATTGTCAAGGTGTCGGTCATATGGAAAGGAACTGTCCTACTAAGCCGAAAAAGGAAGAGGCAGGATTCCAATTGACTGCTGAGGAAAATGATTACATGGCTCTTATGGATGATATGGAAGATAGAGAGGATATCGACGCGAACTGCATCTTCATGGCAAATCTTCAGAAGGCTAAGTACGACACAGATTCTGATACACCTCCTGTTTATGACGCCGATGCAGTATCTGAGGTACCATTCAACAATACTTGCAACAATAATGATATATTTGATATGTCCCCTCATGAGGAACAACATTCTGAGACTCAAGAAATCACTTATGATACATACCTGGATACGCCAAGTTGTAGCAATATTACTTCGGCAACTCCCGATATGAATCATAATGATGGCTCTGTTTCACAGCATGCTGAGAATGATGAGGATACACGTGCTTTATTTGAATCATTGATGCATAATTGTAGTATTGAAATTGAAAATGTTAAAAAGGTCAATCGCGAAGTTAAGGCCGCGAATGAGACATTGACCAATGAGCTTGAGAGATACAAGGAAAAAGAAAAAAGTTTTTCTAATAATAAACAACGCGAGTCTGAATTTGAAATTGGTTATAAGAAATTACTTGTTAAAGATAGTGAAATGCAACGAAAGTATGATACTCTTGATGTCAACTCAATGAAAACCATTAAATCTTTAAAACAGGAAATTTCTGATTTAACAAACCAGCTTTCAAAACAAAAATCTGCTTATACCAATCTTGAAAAAGAAAGGGATGAGTTAAAAAAGGACTTTGCAAAGAAAGAAGATAAACTTTTGGATGAAATCATAGAGTCACAACATATGATAGAAAAACTAGAAAATTTGTTGGTTAAAACGGGTCATTCGAGTCAAACAATTCACATGATTACTAATCAAACTGATTCGATTTACCATACAAAAAACAAAATGGCTCTAGGTAACAAAACTCCTTGTAATCTCAAGAAAGCTCAGGACGAACAGAATGTGTTGTATAATGGAAATGTGCTTTATACTAAACATGATCCTCCTATTGTTCGTGATTATGTGGATACGATAGAACTGGTCGAAGAGAGCATAACTAAAATGAAACAAAAGAATCCATATTTGAAACCAATTGATTATAACATACTAAACAAACTTTCTAGGATCACTTTTGTTCCTCAAACCAAAACACCTGAGCGTTCCAAGATCCGACCTTTTTCGAAACTAGTTTCTAAATCCGCAGTTATCGCCAAATCTATTTCTAAAATCGAACAACTGTTTTCTAGCAACATTCTTAACCCGAGTGCTGCCAGAGGACATCTTGATGATCTTAAAAATAGAATTGGGCAACTGAAAACATCTTTAGAAGCTAGAGCGAAATTAAATAAGATTAATTGGAATTCCACGGTTCATTTACAACTAAAAAAGATTCTTGAAAGTGAATTTACTCCTCAAATCAATGCCATAAATGCTAAAGTAATTCATTTTGAACAAGCTTTTTTGAATGAAACGGCCGACTTTGTCAAGGACCACAAATCCCTGGTGAAGGAAGCTAAAGAAACTCNAAACCAATTGATTATAACATACTAAACAAACTTTCTGGGATCACTTTTGTTCCTCAAACCAAAACACCTGAGCGTTCCAAGATCCGACCTTTTTCGAAACTAGTTTCTAAATCCGCAGTTATCTCCAAATCTATTTCTAAAATCGAACAACTGTTTTCTAGCAACATTCTTAACTCGAGTGCTGCCAGAGGACATCTTGATGATCTTAAAAATAGAATTGGGCAACTGAAAACATCTTTAGAAGCTAGAGTAATTCACGGTTTATTTACAACTAAAAATAGAATTGGGCAACTGAAAACATCTTAAAAATAGAATTGGGCAACTGAGATTAATTGGAATTCCATGGTTTATTTACAACTAAAAAAGATTCTTGAAAGTGAATTTACTCCTCAAATCAATGCCATAAATGCTAGAGTAATTCATTTTAAACAAGCTTTTTTGAATGAAACGGCCGACTTTGTCAAGGACCACAAATCCCTGGTGAAGAAAGCTAATGAAACTCGTGAAAATATGAAAGTTTTGGAACGGTTAAATGATTCTCTCTTCGAAGCAGTTTTGTCTACTGAATTCATGTCTATCGTTTTACAAACATATTTTGTTGAGGATGATGAAAGACTTCGAGCTGAGACCTCCGCAATTGTTTCAAAATATGAAAATGCTCTTATTAAACTTGAAAAAGAAAACGTGTCATATTTTAAACAACTTGATCGGAAAAAGGAAAAATGCAAGTATGAAAAATTGTCTTATGAGCGTGCCTTCAAGAACATGCAAGAGCAAAATGATCTTTTGAGGGCTCAGCTAGAATGTCAAAAAGGAAAGGGTGTGGATACTAAGTTTGCAAAACCATCAACTTCGGACAAAGAAAATATTTCTAAACCAGTTGTTAAACCGAAAATGTCAATTTTACGGTTTGCTCCAAAAGTCGATGAGAAAAAGGATTTGACAAAACCAGTCACTCCACAACCCTTTTTCAATGAATAATAAAAATGTACAGATAGTCAAAACTAGAAAAGCGGTTGTCGAGACATCAAAAGTTATAGCCCCTGGTCTTTTTAGGATTAGTCTCACTATTGCGTCTACCTCCAAGACAGATGATAAGTGCATAAAGGATAATTCTACTAAGTATAAGGATGCATAAAGTGACAACAATATAAATCCTAATGCGTGTGCCTTACCTTCTACAGGATTAGCTAGCACCTCTAGGAGCAGCAGACTAAAGCCTAAGAGCAATACAAGGAACAATAGAGTCTCGCCTGTCTCTAAGAGTTGTAGCAAGAATAAATTGGAAGAAGTAGAAGAAGACACTAGGAATTTATCGCTTTCTAATAAGAGAAATATTTCATCTGAATGTAATGTCGAAAGTACTGTTTCTAATGCATGTAATGACTCTGTTTGTTTAATATGCTAGAAATGTTTAATTAATGATGTTCATGATGAATGTGTTTCTAAGTATGTGAATGAGAAGCCTAATCAGAAGAATGTTCTGAAAGGACCTAGTGCAAAATCTAGATATGTGGATAAACTAATTCAAACAATTAGGAACACCACTAATAGGTATACGCCTAGGAACTATCTTAAGTATTGTGCATGGAAACCAACGGGTAGAAAATTCATACTTCAGGATGGCACATTAATAGTGGTTCAATCTGAACTTCTAGAAACCTTCTATGAGTGTGATACTGATTTTACCCCTAACCCCATGGAACCAAATTCAAAACGGTTTCCAAACACAAAATCTTCTGTTCTTGGCAGGTTATCGAAATTTGTCTTTGGATCGTCGACTCGGGTTGCTCCAAGCACATGACCGGGAATTTAAAGCTGCTGATCAATTTTGTTTGGAAATTTATGGGTACTGTACGCTTTGGTAATGATCATGTAGCAGCTATTCAGGGTTATGGAGATCTTCAGTTTGGGAATTTCTTAATCACTCGAGTTTACTACGTCGAAGGGTTGGGACACAATTTGTTTTCAGTCGGGCAGTTTTGTGATGCAGATTTAGAGGTCGCCTTTAGGAGAAATAAGGTTTTTGTTAGAAATTTGGTTGGAGATGATCTCTTAACTGGAAATCGCGGCACTAACCTTTATGCTATCGACATCAATACAATGGCCTCTGCATCCCCAATTTGTCTTATGACAAGAGCATCTGAAACAAAGTCTTGGTTGTGGCATCGACGTTTATCTCACCTCGATTTCGACACCATCAACAAATTAGCCAAAGACAACATCATCAACGGACTTCCTAAGTTCAAATACACCAAGGATCACTTATGTCCATCATGTTAACAAGGGAAAAGCAAACGAGCATCATATAAACCCAAAACCGTACCTAGTTCGGAAGCAAAGTTACATCTGTTGCATATGGACTTATGTGGCCCAATGAGAGTTGAAAGCATCAATGGAAAGAAGTATATTCTTGTTATTGTCGATGATTATTCAAGATATACTTGGGTAAAGTTTTTGAGATCAAAAGACGAAGCACCTGGCAACATCATCACCTTTCTGAAGCGTATTCAAGTTCTACTTCAAGCTACTTGATGCGTGGTTTTGTAACCATACAACAGGTTTTACCTCTCGAGGGATCTCAAGAGGCTTACAACCCCACCAGGCAGTGTACCTGACCGATGTAGTATAGGATAGTGGTAAGTACGGGGGATTGATCGTTTTCTCACAAGGAATAGTGTTCGTTAGGATAGAAAAACTACTCTAATAGATCTAAAGGTGGAAGGAAGATTCTTTTTGTATTTTTATATTTTTATGAAAGCAATTAAAATATCGGCTTTTAGAGGAAGGGCGGAATTAGTTGCTAGTCAACTAACCCAAGTTTACTACTTATGCAAATTAAAATAAAATAAATATCTAAACTATTGTGGTTGTGAAAACAATATGGAGAAAATTGTGTTTACTTAGATTTCATTAGTCCCTAACTATCTTTTACCGGTTAATTGATATGTGTGTTACTTGTGTGGATGAAGGGTGTATTCCTAATAACTCATGGAGTGGCATACATATCTCTTCAATTCTATGAGCTCTTATCTCGCCCTATGCCATGCACGGCACAACCATAGGGGTTGTAAACAGTGGCTCATGCGTTAAATACTACCTTAATAGCCTAGTATGCCTTGGCTACATGTTTCCCAAGACGTTCAAGCACGTTACCATAAAGGAGGTTGGCCAGTTTTCTTAAGCCTAACATTGATGGAACAATCATCCCAACAAACAACAACACACACCAATCAACCAATAATTAATAGTTAGGTTTCATTAGATCTAAGCAAACACTAGAGAATTTAGCTACACATGTTAATTAAAAGACAAGCAAAAGAGAGAGACATCCAACACATAGACATATTGATTGAATTAAAGTGAAGACTTATCTTTAATTAAGCATGAGGGTTCCAAGGGTTGGAAACCCTAAAAAGTACAGAAAATTCGTCTTTAGGGTTTGCCCTAAAAGTTCTCCACAAAGTTCCACACTAATGAATGAAAATTAGAAAACTATATATAGATTTTACACTCTGACGGCGTCAGGTTATAAGGGCTGACGCCGTCAGCTCGCCGCCAATAGTTTTCTCGGAAGACCTAGATCCACTTCTGACGCCGTCACCTTATAAAACCTTCAGGGCCGTCAATCTTTAACTTTACTCCTGACGGCCTACTTTTCTTAACACCTGACGGCCTCAGGTGTTAAATCCCAAATTTTCTATGGCCCGTCATTTGATAATTGATTTCCACTCTTTTGTCAAGACTTTCTGACGGCGTCACCTTGTGACTTCTGACGCCGTCAGGTTGTAAATCTTCATCTTTTGAGACTTTCTTGTTTTCTTCACTTTTATGCTCCAAAAACGTCCGAATATGCATGTTTTCCAGAATTCCTCTCAAAAGTACCTAAAATGACAAAAGGAACGATTTAGGGCAATATTTGATCACATTTATACGAATTAGGGCTTAAATGACCCCCTAAAAGCGTAACACTTTTCGTCTCATCAAATACCCTTACACTTGAGATTTGCTTGTCCTCAAGCAAATGAGCTTTTATTCCAATCAAAATATGAGTTAGGGGTCATTTAACACGAATATAAAAGTAATTACAACAAATAGTTATTAGACCCTAATCATAACAAGCACGGAAATCATACACTAGCACCTCACAAATAGTGTTTGGATTCTCACATCTCTCAAATGTCATAAAGTTTATATCACATAAATGGAAACGGAAAATAACACTCACTACCTGTCATAGCAAATAGATAACCATAGGCTTGGGAAAGGATCAATTACTCCTCCACTAGGCATAAGCACCTAAGATAAACTATCAAAGAGGGCTTTATAAAGGGTTGTAACGTAAGGTGTAGGGATATGATAACACGGTTTGGTTGGAATAAAGGGTATTTTAGTGGTGGCGAGTTAATTATCATGATCAAATACATGCACTCTACATCGTTGCTTAAGTCAAGACTCGACTCAATCTTAGTCTAAAAATGAAATAACAAAAACTAAAAAGAAACATAAAAGGAAACGGGATGGTAGTCCGTAGGTTTTTCTTCTTTCTTTTTCATATTTTTTTGTATTTTTCTTGATTTTTCGATTTTTTTTCATACACTCTTGCCCTACCATCCAAAATAATACATCATAGAGGAGTTGCATTCCCCTTACACTTGAATCTTTACATAACTTTACAATTACTATTCTAATGACTCGAATTAAGATAATCGAAAAACTTGGAGTACTTTTTAAACATTTAGTACGTATGGGGGTAATAATGTTGTTCTTCCCCATTACTTCATTACACTAGTACTTTTACCCATGAGTCCCAATCGTCCCAAAACAATATGTACAAGGATATGACTTAACTTAGCAACCATGTAATTGACCGGATAATTAACAAAGGGTTTAACAAATGTTTTCACAATAATGCACCAAAGGTGGGTGCATACAAGGTAGGCTAAGGCGATTTGGGTGTACATTTAGTGGGGTGTAAACAAATTCTCACTTTGAGTAAGATGCTCAAAGGTCGAAACGAAAGGATAGGCTCGGAGGGGTGTACTAGGGGTATCGTGTACCAAAAATGGATACAACGCAAAGGGTGTGGGAGAATTACTTGACCAATGAAGTCAATGTAATTATAACAAATATATGGGTGTAAAACAATGGGTTAATCCTAATGCCTCTTATCATGTAGTAAATCTTAACTACACGAATGTAGTCTCACTTGTGGATTTGAGATGGTCCTAACGCAAGTTCTAGAATCGAAATACTACCGGTACTCACATCATAGCACCAAAGATGGATGCTTTTCCTACCAATTCTAGGGGCGAACCTCACATATTTGGGATGGAAAATTTTTTAGTGGTACGGTTTTGTGCTAGTCATACAATTTCCTATCCATGAGATGCTCATTAAGATCAAGGTTTCACTTCTAAATGTTGTAAAAAATTTTAAATTGGCGCTAAAATTGCCCTAACAAACATTTCTCTTGGTTTTATTACAAAATTATTATCAAACAAAGCAAAACATCAAGCATAGGTATATTCTCAACGGTGCTTTCATTTACCCCCCTTACAGTTAAACCGAACATTGTCCCCAATGTTCAAATAAAAGACGTAAAAGTAAATAAGATGAAAGAATGAAATCAAATACTCCCCTGAATCGTTTGTTGTGGATAGTGATGTAACATGGTTAGATCTTCTTCCAAGATAGACGAACGTTCAAAGCTTCCCTTCCAAAATAATAAACGTCTTCTTGTCCAAAATAACCTGTTAACCTGAAAAAGATAAAGGCCAACCTCGCGTAAAATCGGCGGTAAAATCTACATAATAAGATATAATGCTTGTGGAATGAATATTTTGCAGAATTCCTGGAGATTATAAGTTAAATAATTGACAAAACTTTTTAAGTTTTCGGAAAAATACAAAACTTTTAAATTTGCAGAAAATTATAACCTGACGCCGTCAGGTGTTAATCCTGACGCCGTCAGAAAGTTCTGACAGAATTTCTCATGTTAAGCTTCCGGGAAAAATTCTGGAAAATCTAAATCTTACTTCATGGAATTCTTGCAAAAATTCATTACGACTCGATACAAGCATTTGAGTCAAACAAATACTAATATGTAGGTTAATTTCATTGTTATGATTCATGTTCATTCGTTCTTTATAAACCGATTTAGATTTCCCTTACACTTAGCTTTTGCAAAATACCTGTATATGTAGTTAAGACGAAGTTAAAAATAAAATAAAGCATTTTCACAATTTAGTTTGAAGCATGAATCAATAATCAAGAAATATATCTTACATACGGAAACAAATAAAATCAAATAAACACACAAAAACAAACAAAACATGGGTTGCCTCCCAAGAAGCGCTTTTCTTTATTTACGAGTCTTGTAGCTAGACTCAAAGTCACCGTACATTACGTGACTTCGTTGTTGGTCACGGTTCCTAAGTCATCCTCTTTTCCGGTTTTGTATTCGGGCCCTAAGTTCAAACAATCCTTATAGAAACCGAAAATCCTTTTCATGACATAGTCTACTCCCCTACGTCTATCCTCATCATTCCTATAGTAAACCGCTTGTTTGAGCTCCTTTTCAACGTTTGACAAGTGTTGGTATTGCTCTATGTTATACGGCATTTGGTAGTTCACCTCATCGGTCTCATCCTTAAATGTGACTATCCCTAAGGAAGGTTCATGAGTCATTCTAGAGACCTCGATAAATGGTTTGCCTAACACTACTTGGGTCACACTTGCATCGATTATTGGGCGGATATCCTCTACAATCACAAAGTCGGTGACATAGGTAAAGTTTCCTACATAAACCGGTAATCCCTTAACTCTTCCCGTGACTAATCCATCCCTTATCGGGAAACACTCTATACCCTAGTTTACTTTTCATTATCTAATTTTATTGAGCTCTAGTCATGATGTTAATGGGTGATCTAGGGTCAATGTACGCTTTCCAAATATGCAAATGCCCGATGTTACATGGTATGTTTAGATTAGATGGATCGCCCACCTTGAAAATTGGGTTACCTAGGATGTATGGGGTCTCGGAGTCATCGAATAGATTCTTATGATATGCTCGCTCTTCCTTAGTGGGTAACCTATTGAAGTAAACATCCTCCTCTACTTCTTCTATTTCGCTAGCCTTAGCCTTCCTATCATCCCCTAATTCCTTACTCTCATCCTTTGGTTTATTATCATTCTCACTCCTATAAATTGGTCTAATGGTCACAACGTTGACGAAGTGGACATGTTTGGATGAAGAGGGGTCCTTGATTTGTGGTTCGCTATTGGTGTTTCTAGCGTCCTTTCGTGGGGGTGATAGCACTTGGTTGTTGAGGGCTTTCAACAAGTTGTCAATTTTATTGGTCATCTCTACTTGTTGTTGATTGAATTCGGATGTGAATTTAGCTATGCGAGCTTCTTGAGATGCCATAAAATTGGACATCAATCCTTCAAAGTTGTTGGTACTACCATAGTTGTTGGAAGGATTGTTGTTGAAGGTACGGTTGGAGGAGTTACCGTTGGGTTGAAACCGGTTAGGTGGGTTGGAAGAATTGTTTTGGGGTGTGTTTTGATTTGACTTCCACCTAAGGTTGGGGTGATTTTTCCATGAGGGGTTGTATGAATCTCCATAAGGGTTTGGCTCGGGTTTGAAAGTGTACCACTTATCTCCCGCTCCGTCGGTACGCGTGGATGCGTAGTCCGCAAAAGCTTGTTCGGGGAGTTCCATGCAATCACGAGTGTCGTGGGGACCACTACATAATTCGCATGAAGAAGTGATTTTGTTCACTTGGCTTTAAGGTTTAGGAGCTTCTTAGGATTTCATGAGAAACTTGACTTGGTCTTCAAGTTCTATGATCCTACGGTCGGAAGTGCTTGAATTATTCGAAGGCAAAGATATTGCCTTGACCATTTTATTCAAATCACGGGGATCATTCCAACTTTCGTTGTCATATAGAGCAAGGTCTTCTAGGAGATCCCATGATTGTTCCGCACTTAAATCACGTAGCTTGCTACCGGCCGCTTGGTCAATGGTTTGCCTTGTGTGGAGATTGATGTGGTCATAGAAGATTTGGACTTGGAGCCAAAGGTTTATGCCATGATGAGGGACTTTTTGGAGTAAGTACTTGAATCGAGTCCATGCCTCGTAGAGGGTTTCGCCTTGGCGTTGTTGGAACGCCAAGATATCATTCCTTAGCTTGGTAGTTCTCCCCGGTGGGAAAAATTGAGCAAGGAAACGAGTTGTGAGATCGTCCCAAGAGGTGATGGATCCTGCGGGAAGTCACTCAAGCCATTGACTAGCTTGGTCCCGTAGAGAGAATTGGAAGAGACGCAATCGGGTCGTCTCTCGAGTTGCAACATCAAGGTCTATGGAATCTACGATTTTGAGGAAATCCTTGAGTTGTTGGTTTGGATCTTCGGAACGAAGTCCATGGAATGCGCATCCGCTTTGCACCAACCGGATGGTGTCGGATCGCAAGGGAGTGACATTGGCTCCTTGAGTGAGCTCAATGGTGTTTCGATAGCCAAGGTGGCTAGGTCGGGAATACTCTCCTAAGGTGCGGGGTCTAGGAGGTTGGTTTGGTTGTGGTGGATTGTTTGGTTGAATTAGGTTGTTGGGATCAAGGATGTTACCACCTTCCATGATGGCGGATGGTAAAGATTACGAACAAAAACACGAAGAAAAAGATAGACTAAAGAAAATCCTAGAAAACAAAATAAAAATCTCGCTAGAAAGGTATCTAGTGATTAGACCTAAAGAAATAAAAATTCTACCTAAACAATAACTATTCCCCGGCAGCGGCGCCAAAAACTTGAAGCGTGGTTTTGTAACCTTACAACAGGTTTTACCTCTCGAGGGATCTCAAGAGGCTTACAACCCCACCAGGCAGTGTACCTGACCGATGTAGTATAGGATAGTGGTAAGTACGGGGGATTGATCGTTCTCTCACATGGAATAGTGTTCGTTAGGACAGAAAAACTACTCTAATAGGTCTAAAGGTGGAAGGAAGATTCTTTTTGTATTTTTATATTTTTATGAAAGCAATTAAAATCTCGGTTTTTAGAGGAAGGGCGGAATTAGTTGCTAGTCAACTAACCCAAGTTTACTACTTATGCAAATTAAAATAAAATAAATATCTAAACTATTGTGGTTGTGAAAACAATATGGAGAAAATTGTGTTTACTTAGATTTCATTACTCCCTAACTATCTTTTACCGGTTAATTGATATGCGTGTTACTTGTGTGGATGAAGGGTGTATTCCTAATAACTCATGGAGTGGCATACATATCTCTCCAATTCTATGAGCTCTTATCTCGCCCTATGCCATGCACGGCACAACCATAGGGGTTGTAAACAGTGGCTCATGTGTTAAATACTACCTTAATAGCCTAGTATCCCTTGGCTACATGTTTCCCAAGACGTTCAAGCATGTTACCATAAAGGAGGTTGGCCAGTTTTCTTGAGCCTAACATTGATGGAACAATCATCCCAACAAACAACAACACACACTAATCAACCAATAATTAATAGTTAGGTTTCATTAGATCTAAGCAAACACTAGAGAATTTAGCTACACATGTTAATTAAAAGACAAG